>NW_010729144.1:2582515-2639357 GCF_000365185.1 Nelumbo nucifera | reverse complement strand
TAAGATAAGAACTGTAATTAGATAAGATAAGACTCCCTTAATCTATCCTACTGAACTGATAAGATAAGATAACTGAATAGATAAGACTCCTACTAATCCCTGCTACTGAAAGCAAATAAGGTAAGAATACTGAATAGATAAGATAGGATGAGAACACTAAATTGTTGCTGCTGAGAACACTAAATTACTACTGCTGCTGCACTAAATTACTGCTGCTGCTGCTGCTGGCGCCCACATCAACACCCCAAAACCTCATGGAAAAGGGTCGCCTAACAAGTCATATGTCCAGAAGATGAGAAGCACCAATAGAAAGTTACCAGCAAGGAAATTGACATGAAAAAGTTCTAAAAAAACTGCAAGCGAATTTACATAGTCAATTGGCTAAATGTCATCTAATCAGACTGAATTTTTATGAAACCTCGTAAATCATAGCAAAACTACAGCACTGCTTCCCCAAACAAAACATTTCTAGCATTCACTTTAACATGAAGGAGATTAGACTCTAATGGAAGGATCTTGAGATAAAAGAGAATAAAGAAAAGGAAGATAGGAACAAGTAGATCCTTCAAATGGGCATCCCTCTTTCTTTTTTTCTAATGGTTAATCTGCTTCTCTTTCTGGATGCTATAATCAAAAATCCATAATAATACACCATGTATCATGTTGTATCATAATGGTGCCATTCATCAAATCTAGATAAAAAAGAGATATACTGGAACAATTGTCCATCCCTGATATTCATTCATTTCTGCATCGTCGAAAGGCAAGGAATAATGGCTACATAAGCCAACTAGTATCAAGTTTTAATCCTTGAACAGGATAAGGCTCACTCGACTTGTAACTTTGTTGATTGCTTGACCCATTATTTATTGCAATTTCATCAAATGGGGCATCTTTCATGCGCAACCACATTATTCTTGGAAAGATTTTATCCAAGGCAGAATGAACGAAAATTATCATAACCACCTCATGTGGGCAAAGTCTATTTAAAAAGTGTGTCACATTGGATTTGAAGAAACCAAATTTTCAAGGAACTTTTACAGTTGCAATAATTCATTTTATAAGGACAACTATATTTATTTTTACCACTCAAATATATCAAACTAGAAGCTACAAAGGATTATGAAAAGTTCCATACTTAAAAATAAGTGTTATCAGTTATATTGAGGCCTTATGGAAAGTCAAAATTACCATTTTACCAAATACATAAAAATAAACAGCTCTAAAGATCACAATAAATCAAATTTTGCAAATTTTTTACAAGGTATCCATCTAGACATATACCTAGTTCTTTTCCCGACCCCATGTAAAAATGATTATATCAGAGAAAATATTCATCTGAATATATAACTCAACTATCACCCAGAAATCCAAATGGAATTGCAGTTTGGCTTAAGCCATGAAGTTCTTACATTGCAGCTAGTAACATGAAATAACAAATAATAGCTATATGTGCTTTGCAACAGATGCTTTTCTTCAGGATAGCTGGGTTTGGTAAGGAAGCATCTGGGCATGGTATCTAACAAGGAATTTACACACACAAAAGAAATGAAGTATCCAACAAGATACAATACCCATACAGTTACCCAGGGATCATTGTGGATGCAGAGCAGATACAGAATTCAAACTAAAAATTGTAGCACTCAACATTGGTAAAAAACCAAGCATCCATAAAACATAGATCGCTAACACATGAAATCTAACACAACTTTTGTGAATCAAAGTTATACTAGGAGGCCACATCATTAACCATTTGAGTAAAGTTTGCAATCCAGGCTAAAAATAATGAAATCAGTGCATATAAGAAAAAAACACTGAAACAAAACACATTAAAGAATCAATAAAAAGTAGTTAAGCAAGTAATTACCAGAAATTAGTTCCTTCTTTCCACCATCAGGCAATACACGGTACCACTGGATAGAACATTTCAAAATATCTGGAGCTTTATCCACACAAGAGGTGATCCGTAAATATGAACCTAAGGTTTCAGAACCATCTATCACATACAACCGGGATTTGTTTTCCTGAAGCTTCTTGATCATTGCCAGCTGAAAGAGTAAAAGGACAAAAGTATAGTACAAGAAATTAACACACAAAAACAACTGCTCTTGGATTTCCATTTCATACCTCACAAGACAAACAAAAGAGAGTGCAAGTTCAATCATATGTCAGCCAATCAATGTTGTAAAACACAGACCAAACCAGATGGTCAGACCATCAGACTCAGGAACCAGAGGGAAATCCAGTATTTTAAAATTGGGTCATTTACTAAAACACCCCTATAGTTTCACAATTTACTAAAACCTACCCTATAGTCTGTATTTTACTAAAACACCCCTTATAATTTACAACATATTTACTTAATCGACCTTCATTAAGAACTATTTGTTTGCCAAATGAAAATAGTAACATGATCACCTAAACTAAGTGGAAAATGCCTAAGGGTATGAACCTATGGTTGTTTATTCCAAAAGTACCCTTAAACCGAGTGGAAAATGTTCAAGGGTATGGATCCATGTTTGTTTATTCCAAAAGTACCCCTAACACTTTTTTGTATAGAAAACAAAATTGATCAATTAGAGAAAAATAGTGGTTGTCCATGTTTTACTAGGGGGAAAAATGGCATTTTTGTTTTTAGTTTCTTTTGATTAAATTTATTTGAATGGATGTTAGTGGCAAAACTGTCATTTCCCACTTTCATCTAATGGAAGGTCGATCAAGTAAATTCATTGCAAAGTATAGGGGTGTTTTAGTAAATGGCCCTTTAAAATTTAAATCCTAATTTTTAGTTTTTCCCCAAAAACCATCTGCCAAGCTACTAACCCAGGAAAACCATTGAAAACTAGTTGGGTTTTAGTTACCCAGCTGATTTTCAATGACCCACCCAAATCACTATATAGTGTAAAATGATGATGATTACAAAGAACCGCATATTAACATTAAGCCACAAAACCTTTTGTGTTTCTTTAATGCCTATGTTGAATTTTACTGAAATGAAAATGCCTATATTGACTTGACCATATGTGCGTGTGCACTTTTTACAAAAACATGGTTCACAAGACTAATCATTTGAATGAAGATCAGAAAAATGACCATCAAACCACAAACAATACACATGTTATAGTATTATGATATATTATATAAAAAGGGCAGCCCAGTGCACGAGGCTCCTACCAATGAAGCAACCCAGCCATTAGCCATTGCACCAAGGCCCACCCTATATATATATATATATGTATGTATGTATGTATGTATGTATGTATGTATATGTGTGTGTGTCACAAGTCACCAGGCCAACCCAATGGTTGAACAGTCCAAGTCTTACAACATTGCAGCACATATTCAATGGCAAAAATTCACAAATAAGATACTAGTTTGCTCCTTAAATTTTGCTCATGTCATAGTACAGAACCATTGAGGCTGTCTAGGAATTATCACCCAACATACAAAAAAAAAAAAAACAACAATGCTTTATCAACTGGTATAATCAAGTATGATTCGCCCAGAAGTATGAATAAACAAAATCACCATAACATTCAATAATAGACACCACTTTGGAACAAGAACATAGAAGAGGAAGAACTGAACAGAACCATGCAGAAAACAGTTGAACACAGTATGGGTAATTCCTTCAGTAGACTTTCCAAATTTTTAAATATTAGAAATTTAGAATGGGAAACATAGCTATCTAGGTATTGATAAAAAAAAAAAAATCTATCCGATCACATCTACTTGGGTCATAAAAATAAACTACAAAGAAAGCAATATATAACCAAACAAATTTCAAAAAGTTGTGAAAACAAGAAAAATGGTGATGAAAACCATACAACTAGAGAAACTGGTGTTCACTTTCTTCCATCCAAATGGTTCAAGACCAATTAAAAAATGGGTAAGAAGCCAAAAATATGAGCTGTATGTGACAAGTGGAACTGCCATGAAAACAAAATAACTGCTAACTGCTAGAGATGTTCAACCATAGAATGGGAAACTAGAAAGAATCATAAAGAATTTCATATATAAGCCATATATTACAATTAATAGAGAAGAGCTACTTAACAGAGAACTGACCTCTTTCTGAAGCTGAAGAGAGTGCATAGACTTCTCTGCAAGCTGAGTTCGTAATGCTCGAAGTTCATGTTCCATGTCCATTACCTATATATGTATCACAATATAATAAACTATCAAGGGAAAAACAAGATAGTAACATAAAATTTGATAATGGCAGCATTCAGAATGGAAAAAAAGCACCTTTTTTTATTGGTAACATGAAATTGTGTCAATTATCAGAAAAGAAAGTATAGAGAAGGTACAAATACAATGACCTGATATTTAAAAAGAGGCATCCAGGACATCTACATTTACAAGGGATCCTCTCTTAGGGATACAAGCATACAAGCATATAACTTGGGCAGGTAGGCTAAGTTTAAGCCCAACCCTAATATAAGGACCCCGGGCTCATGGCCAACTCAAATCAAGGTCAAAGCCTGAGCCTACCAACCCAGGCCCAGCCTGATCTAAAGCAAACACAACTCAGGCCACACTTGGATGGGTTGGTCGATTATGAAAATCATCTCACATGTTTTTCACTTCTACATTTCATTTGGGTTCTATAATCCAGACAATAAAAGAAAGATTAATTGGCGCTTTCAACACTCCATGTAGTTTGCTGATCTTAAAAACTGTATGAATTTTGCATGGAAGATCATCCAACAAGACAAAGACCTTGTTTCTCTGAAACCAATTTATTTATTCCCTAATCTCCTTGTAGAATTTGTTTATAGATCGATTGATTTAGAAGACAAGAGAAAGAAAGAAGATGGAAGAGAAGTAGGAAAAGAAAGAACACAATTTGGAGAGGAAAAGGTATAAGAAAGAGCACAGCTTGAAGAGGAAAGGTATAAGAAAGAGCACAGCTTGAAGAGGAAAAGTATAAGGTGGGCTACATTCAGACAGTTCAAAAGATAATGGAAATGACCAGTATATCCTTGGTCACGTACAACAAAAAACTTGATATTCCTGTCCAAATAGAAACAAAAGACCAGAAAACTTCTGCCCAAAACTACCTTATAAAGGAAATATGCATAAACGATTGAGTAGATTACAATAAAAATCCATATGGTTAAACTTATACAGTATACCTTGCTTGGTTGATGTAGCATCTTAATTCTTCTAGCCTCTTGAACCTCCTTCCTTAAATCTTCCATTTCCTAACAATTTCAACCATGAAATACAAAATGACAAGCATAAAAGAAAAGAAAAAAAAAAAAAGAAGATAACTTGTAAGTTTCTTTTATCAGCTAGATAACTTGTAAACTATTATATTGTTAAATAATCAGCAGAAAATGCTAATTGGGGAGATTAAGAGGATCCGAATACTTGTGACAACACAGAATTAGATGAAGAAATTTACACACTTTCTTAATTTCCCTTAGCTATAAAAACTATTAAGCAGTCTATCTCCAAACAAACCTAAAAGTTTTTACATGTTTTTCCTCGTTCACAATATGAAGCAATTGATCAAGAACATTAGATTTAACTTCTCTTCTATCAAAAATCAAGTTATATCACACAATGGAATATTATTATGAATCGCAAACACATAATGGCAGTTCAAGGAGAAGACTAAATAGGTCCATGTAGTTCTTCACATCACACTCACTCTATGTGCCAAGATATAGGTCAAAGGCCTACTACAGCATGGCAGAGTCAACACTAGCTTTTCTGACTCCTCATTTGATACCTTGTTTATTATTCATATGTAAGGAGTATAATACATAAAAAACTTAATCTAGAAGTTCATCATCATTCATCAAATAGATGTCAGAAAGGACAAATAGTGTGATAATCCAGAAGGTTCTTCATCAAATGGACATTTTACATATACCTTACCATCCTCCCACTCGGAAAAATAATCCTCACAAGTTCTAATCTAGTAGCAATGTAACCAAGTACCTAAACATACCAAAATAACATGCATACAGCATGCTAATTAGGAAAAAACTGAGACAACTTTGTAAGGCTTTCCTAGGTTCATTGTCACCATTTTTCAAATCCCAAACTTCACTCGGGTGAAGGGACTCCAACCCAACATTATACTAGCTATAGGTTATTCTATGTCTACTAGGCAGAAGATTGGTAGTATTGGAAACAGCTTCACTTCATCCTCCCAAATAGGACCTAAACAGGGATTAATTATGCATCTTGATACAAAAACAGCATGATTATGACTCAGGAGATCAAAAAAATAATGGCTAAAGGGGAAGAACCCAAAAACCCAGGAGAAAAGAACGAATATGTAAAAACAATGGATGCATGGCAATAGGTATTTGGTTAATTAATACCAGATGAATTATGAACTGTAAAACCGGGATTAATCTTTATCATAAGGAAGATAAAGAAGAGTACTACCTCCTACATTGTAAGGCTGAATAAAATGCGGAAAATGACTTTTAGCACAGTTTCCAAGGCTGATTAGGGAATCCAAAAAGCTAATCAAGTCTGAATCAAGCATTGAATCTGAACATTTTTTAAAATGTTGGCATATTTCCATGTCATGAGCACCAACATGAAATAGGTTGGCATTTTAATTAATGAATTAGACATGAATTGGAGTAGGTCTCACAAAGAGCTAAATAGGTTGGCATTTTAAGTTTTGATTTAGTTTTGTTTTATTCAATTAAGATTTGACTAATTGTCTTAAATAGGTTTGATGAGTAAAAAGTTTAGATAGTTTGCATGTATATAGGCCAGTCATAGGTTTATGACTATGACTAGAGAAACACAAAAAAAAGACCTCTCCGACTCAGTCTAGCCAAGTATGTTGGCCCACATTTCTCTTACATTTCTGCTTTAAACCTTTAGTAGTTCTTTTCATGTGCTTGATCTCCTTTGTGAACACTTCCCACAATTTGATATGTAGTTTCTCACTAGAATTTCACGTATCACAGCATGATAAATCTTCCATGTTACATTTTTCTGTTGAGATACTTCTTTACTGAGATGTCAACTACAGAATAAATTAAGATTTTTTTTATCAGTTTCAGAATAAATTAAGATTATTAAATACAAACTTGAAAGTTACAATATTGTTCAAATTATGTTGCCCTTGTAATAGTATCGTTCCTGGTTCACAAAAAGTTATGTTAGATCAAGTCCTCATATAATAGAATAATAATCTTTATACATAAAAAAAAAAAAAAACCATTTCATTGCATTGAAGCACAATGCTTGTTTGCAAATCAACACACCCTTGAATAGTGCTGTCAACTGGACAGACCTGGTCCAGGTTAGGGTACACAGTCTTGACCCAATAAGTAAATATGTAGAAGTTCCAAACCAGGCTGTGTAATCAGAGCAATCAGGTCTGACCCAATAAGACCCAATTTGACAGGTAGACATCTATAACTTCAACTGTAATATGAACATAAACTTAATTATTGTTAAGTTGACACATTTTGGACATCTTAACAATGATGACATACATAAACATAATTATATATATAGACACACACACACACACACAATTATATTATATAGTTGGTTCAGGGCTTTATCGGTTTGGAACAACCAAAACTGATCCCAACCCAATTATAGATCGGACAGATAATGCAGACCCAGACCCTATATAATTGGGTCTGTTCAGTTCAGGTCTGTCAGGTTTGCCCAACCTATTGGCAGCCCTATCCTTGAAAGAGAATTCGTAACCAAAATATAGTGCAATTGTAATCCACTAATCCTACAGCCAGGAAAAAAGTTCTCAAATAGCAATGCGACAAAGTGTGAAAGATTCATATATTTGGAACAAATCCAGAAAGAAAAGAGTAACTGAAATAAGAAATGGCAAACTTGAATCTTCAAAGGAAACAGAAGAAAAGGTAAGCTTTTAGAAACTTCTATTGTATATTACTATATTTGTATGGCAGAAAAGACGATAGCAAACCTGCTTTCCAGAAGTTTGGGCAATTCGTTCTTGTTCCTTCAGAGCTTCTTCAACTCTCTGCACTGCTGCTCTAGCATTCTCAATCTCAGCACGTGCAAAAGACCTTTCCTCATCAACCAATTTTCTAGCATCTTCAGAAGCCTGGAATCAAATATATAGTGTGTTTTCCTAATAAGAAATGAGATTTGCATTGTTTATATCAGGGCCATTTGAGAATCCCAATTTGTGGTCCAATAAGAACATAACGTCAAAAGGTATAACTAAATTTATTATTAATTGTTGCGTTCAATAATGACAGATGAAAGAAAATTTCCTTAGTTTAAACCCTCTCTTTTAGTGAAATGCTGATTGGGGTAGGATTACTTCTCCTAAACAGAATGGAGGTCATGGTGGAAATTTTTTTTATCAAAGGTCATAGTAGAATTGTCTAGCCAGTACACATTAGGGACAACTGTTTCATGCCCTTCTTTGAACACTGGTGGCACTCTCCTGTTTCACCTCAGCTATCCAGCATGGAGAAGGAAGTTGGCTGACAAACAATATAACCAGATTGATTTCCATATTAGCAATGAGTAGCCAAAGGGTGACAGTTTTGTCAACCAGATATATATCACAATGCCTAGATCTGTCTTGTTTGGTAGGATGCTTTGTGAAATCAGATCCAGATGGATATTGCTAAATGATAAATAGTAAAGTGGAAGATAGTTTGCCCTTTTAATGTAAGAAGATTGAATACATTTTAATTTTACATAATTACATATTCAAGAGGGGGTTCTATGGTGCATGATGTTTGCTGATGACATGGTATTATTCGATGAAACTAGTGAAGGATTAAATGAAAAATTAGGTTTATAGACAACTGTATTAAAAACAAGAGGTTTTAAAATAAGGACTAAAATAGAATGCATGCAATGTAAATCTAATAATAGTAGGACTGTAGGAGAGCAAACCAGGGCACACTTAGGATTGGGGACCAAGAGATAACTCAATGTGACTTCTTCCGTTACCTTGGTTCAATAATTCATAAAAAGGACAGAATGAGGAGGGTGTTGCCCATAGAATAGAGCAGGATGGGCAAAATTGAGGGGTGTGTCTAGAGTCTTGTGTAATAGATAAATACCTCTTCAAATAAAAGAAAATTTCTATAAAATAGTAACAAGGGCAGCCATGTTGTATGGAACAGAGTGTACATTGCAAATGCTTAGATGGATCGGTGTTGGTGGAACTGTCGGTCATCCAAATATAAGAAACATATCGGAAATGTTGGAAATATTGTAAAAATTATAGACATGGTGGAAACATTGTAAACTATGCAAAATATAGAATCATATCTTATGAAATGATAAGAGAAGCACAGGCACACATTTTTAAATTATTATCTTGTTTAAAATCACTAAATAAAGCTAAGAAACTAAGGCTATAGACAAAAGAATATGTTCTGATGTTGCACTGTAAACCTTAAGATTTGGAGCTTCATGATAGAATGAGTTAAAGCAAAATTACACTCATAGAAAATGTAAATGGTAGTAATAGATCAACCAAATGATCTATTACACAAACACAAACTAATATTTAGCTTCATGTTTGAAATGAAATATTGAGTTAGCTCAAAGTGGAAATCATTTAAGTTAGGCGGGCAATAACATTGTTACTCCACATATCTACAATATTGTCACCAACTTATGTCATAATACTATCTCTTGTATTCCACATAGTGTGTTGGTAGTGTTCACTTGGGATATGTCGATTCTAGTAAAATTTCATGTTGCTGCCCATGGAAGTGGAAATGGAAATATGTCGTGGAAACTATCTCTTGTACTCCACATAGTGCTAGTAGTGTTCATTGGGGAATATGTCAATTCCAATAAAATTTCATGTCACTACCCATGGAAATGGAAACAAATATTAGGGAAATTAGGGACACTTTAAATCATGGGTAAAACAAGAAAGGAAAAGGTTAGAAATTAAGTTATATGAAGAAACCTAGGAGTAGCTCCAATAGGTGATAAAATGAGAGAAAGTAGATTGAGATGGTTTTGTCATGTTCATAAAATCTGCAGTACCGTTTAGAAAAAGTGATATGTTACAAGTTGAAGGGGCTAAAAGAGCTAGGGGAGACTGATGAGTTACCGCTCACCTCGGAAGCCCCTTCGAGGGTGGCTTAACCTCTTGAAACAGAAGATGAAGGAGAGAAGAGAGAGAAGGGTAGGAAGAAAATGACTCAGAGAGAGAGAGAGAGAGAGAGAGATAAAAGAGATATTCATTCACACTGCTTATTACATGATCAGGGCCTTATATAGCTGGCCTACATGTGTGCAATCATGGAGAGAATATCTTCTGGTGGCAGTGTAACTAACTCTGGAAGGCTCTGATTGTAACTAACTCTAAGGGCTCTACCGCGTGTCACACTACCCTTTCTGTCTTCTAGTGAAATGCTGATTGGTGGTGGCCTGCTCCACTCCCATAGTTGGGTTCGGAGGGAGTATTTGGGTTCCAACAATTTCTCCCCCCTTAGCATTGACCTTGCCCTCAAGGTCTAGGTTTGGAAACCTCTCGTTCAGCCTTAGATAAGGTTCCCAAGTGGCATCATCTGGAGGAAGCCTAGCCCATTCTACCTTGGCTTCTGGCACAACCTGACCACCTCGTCGAACCCAACGGAAATCCAATTTTCTGATAGGCTCCATGTCAATGTCCCCTTCTTCAGTGAATTGGGGCAAGTTGGATGAGACAGGAGTATGATTTCCCACCGCCTTCTTAAGAAGTGAGATGTGAAACACCGGATGAAGCTTTGAAATTACAGGGAGGTCCAACCGGTAAGCAACAAGGCCCACTCTCTCCAGAACCTTATAAGGCCCATAATACCTGGGTGCTAGCTTGTGCCAAGCCCGTCTTACTACCGAGATCTGGCGGTAAGGTTGGAGCTTAAGGTAAAACAAGTCACCCACCTGAAATTCTAGTGGGCGGTGGTGAGAGTCATAGCGGGCCTTCATTCGTTGTTGGGCTTTTGTCAAGTTAGACTTAAGCAATCTAAGAATCTCGTCTTCGCAAGTAGACAGGTCTCTACTTCTGCCACCTTGGATGACCCATATTCATAAGGTAATATGGGAGGGGATTCTCTGCCATATAGAACTTTGAAGGGTGTCATTCCAGCAGCCGACTGATAAGTCGAATTGTACCAGTATTCTGCCCACAGAAGCCAATGAGCCCACTGTCGAGGCTTCTCCACTGTGAAGCACCTAAGGTAGCCTTCCAAACATCGATTAAGAACTCCAGTCTGTCCATCAGTCTGCGGGTGATAACTCGTGGAGGGGTGTAGTTGGGTTCCTTGCAACCGAAAATATTCCTTCCAGAATGAACTCAGGAAGGCAGGGTCCCGATCTGAGACAATGGATCTTGGGGTTCCATGCAGCTTAGCGACGCCCCGTATGAAGATGTCAGCCACCATTGTTGCGGTGTAAGGGTGAGGTAATGCAGAGAAATGGTTGTACTTGGTGAGATGATCAACCACTACCATGATAACCTCCTTCCATGTAGAACAAGGAAGACCCGTGATGAAATAAGCAATGGGCTGCCCTTTCTGCATAAGTGGACTGACTTTGGTGAGCTGCTGAGAGAGCCTTGCTGAAATAAGCAATGGGCTGCCCTTTCTGCATCAAGACGGCCCCTACTCCTACACCCGATGCATCACATTCTATTTCAAAGGGCTGAGAGAAGTCTGGAAGAGTGAGGACTAGAGGGCTAGAAACTACTATCTTAAAGTCTTCAAAAGCCCGTTGTGCATTATCAACCCAACCGAAGGAATTCTTCTTTAATAGATGCGTTAGAGGGGTGGCCATAAGTCCATACCCCTTAATAAAGTGCCTATAATATCCGGTAAGCCCAAGAAAGCCCCGTAGAGCCTTTACAGTAGTGGGCTTGGGCCACTTCTGGATGTGTCTACATTTTCTGGGTCTACCATGACCCGCCCTACTACAACCACATGGCCTAAGTATTGAATTTGTCCTTGTCCAAAGGAACACTTTGTCATTTTGGCATGTAACTGGTGCCCCCTTAGAGTTGTGAGGGTGAGTTTCAAATGTTCCATATATGTGTCCCAATCCCTTCTGTATACCAGAATATCATCAAAAAACACCAGAATAAATCGCCTTAGGAATGGCCTGAAGATGTCATTCATGAGGACCTGAAAGGTGGAGGGGGCGTTGGTGAGTCCAAAAGGCATAACCAATAACTCATAATGGCCATCGTGTGGACCCGAATCTGATGATACCTGGACCCGAATCTGTGGATGTCAGCCTGGTGGACCCGAATCTGATGATACCTAGACCGCGGGTCTAATTTGGAGAACACTCGTGCCTCTCCTAACTCGTCCAGTAGTTCATCAATGAGGGGTATAGGAAACATGTCCTTCACTGTAATCTGATTCAAGGCCCGGTAATCTACGCAAAAGCGCCAACTACCATCCTTCTTCTTCACTAGGAGTACAGGGAATGAAAAAGGGCTGGTGTTGGTCTATATATGCCCTTTTGCCAATAGTTCTCTCACTACCTTCTCAATTTCCAGCTTCTGGAAGTAAGGGTATCTATATGGCCTCACATTTTCCTTCTCACATACACCATTACATTTACATGACATCTGACTCCCATTAGCCACATGGATCGAAAAGAGAGGAGTGGGTTGTATAGTCATACCTAGTTGCCTTGCCAAACGGCAAGTGATGGAATTCAGGGTAGAGCCACTGTCAATCAAAATCATCACGGTCCGGCCAACCAATCTTCGTTCTATTCGCATGGACTGAAGAGAGTTGAGGCCCATAAGGGTGTGTAAGGAGATCTCGACCCCGTCAGGTTCAGGTCCGTCTGGAATCGGTTCACAGTCATTTAAGTGCTCTAGTTCTGTCTCTCCCGGCTCTTCCTCTGTCTGTAGGAGAAACACCCGCTGGACCCGGCATTTATGCCCCGATCCAAACTTATCATCATAGTTATAACAAAGGCCTTTCTCGCACTGGGCATGCATCTCAGCCCATGAGAGACGTTTGAAGGGCATAGTGGGCCGAGGCAAGATGGGCTTCTGATGATCCCCAACCTGTTTCATAGGATGTTGATCGACCCATGGAGGAGTCCTCACATTCGGGTAGGTCGGTTTGTTGGCTCTGCGTAGGTTGTCGATTTTTTCTTCTTGCAGGCGAGACAATCCCACCGCAGCCATGACGGATATCCTCTCTGAGGCCTCCCACAAAATATCCTACTAAGGCTTTCTCCGGCCAACCGTGTACCCTGGTCGCCATTCACTCGAACTCGAGCTAGTACTCTGCTACCGTTCCAGTCTGCTTCAACCGAGTGATAAGCTCGTCGTAGTCCACGAACGTCATCGGCCCAAAACGGATGCACAGAGCTTCAGTAAACTCCGCCCAAGTTACCTGAGGATGATTTTGGCGATACCACTGGAGCCATAGAATCGCGTCTCCTTCTAGATGAATGGAAGCGATGGAGACACGCTAGTGTGCGGGAGTTTCATGGTATTCGAAAAATCTTTCTGCTCTAAAGATCCAAGGAATAGGACCTCCACCGAAATAGTTGGGAAAGTTGATCTTAGTGACTTTTCCAGTGGGGTAATACCCTGTTCTTTGGCTGCTAGAAGCAAAGGCTTCCGCTCTTACTGGGTGACTGGTCTCTCTGGATTGTTGCTGAGAGGCGAAGCTTAAGACAACCACTTTGAGTTCCCTGAGTTCGTTCAACACCTGGTGGAATCCAACCTCAAGCTGGTCGACCCTATCATCCATGGTAGAGGAACGTGTCTGTGGCATCGTGAAGCCTGTGATCTGGATAGCCTAGCTCTGATACCAATTGATGAGTTACCGCTCACCTCGGAAGCCCCTTCGAAGGTGGCTTAACCTCCTGAAACAGAAGATGAAGGAGAGAAGAGAGGGAAGGGTAGGAAGAAAATGACTCAGAGAGAGAGAGATAAAAGAGATATTCATTCACACTGCTTATTACATGATCAAAGCCTTATATAGCTGGCCTACATGTGTGCAATCATGGAGAGAATATCTTCTGGTGGCAGTGTAACTAACTCTGGAAGGCTCTGAGTGTAACTAACTCTGGGGGCTCTGCCGCATGTCACACTACCCTTTCTATCTTCTAGTGAAATGCTGATTGGTGGTGGCCTGCTCCACTCCCATAGTTGGGTTCGGAGGGAGTGTTTGGGTTCCAACAGAGACTGAAAAGCACTTGGGTGAAAGTAATAAGAAAAGATTTAAGCACCCACAATTTAACAATGGACTTCTTTTATAAGGAACAAAAATAATTAATTAAAGAAACCAACCAGCATGTATATTATTGGATGCATATGAACTCCCCCTATTAGCTAGGAAAGATTGTTTGATGTTGCCATGCTTCTGTGATTTGGACCTTGTGGTAGGAAAGGAATACAATAATTTTTTAGGGGAAAGAAAGAAGTAAGGAGGCAATAATTAAAAGCATTACAGTAAGGGTAGCAAATTGGGAGAAGACAATGGATTTTTTCTCAGACTTCACAATTAGGACAGCAGTTTCATCATCTAAAAATCCAAAAGTAAAGATGGATTGGACATTACCAATTAGGGGTGGTTGAAGCTGAATTTTGATGGAAGTAATTTGGGCAATCCAGAGCATTCCAGAGTCAGGGGAGCAACAAGGGATGAGAACGGGATTTTGCTTGCAATATATTTAGGTCCAATAGGTCAAGGATATTCAATCAGATCAGAACTTATGGAAACAATATTTGGAGTGCAAAAGGCTAAGGAAATAGGAGCTGAAAGATTGATTATTGAAGGAGATTCCAAAGTGGTAATCAGTTGGCTAATGGTGGGTAGTAAAGCTGTTTGGAGTTATAGAAATGAAACCAAACGATTTAGATGGTTTTCAAAAAGCATGCATCTAGAATCCAATGAGTACAAAGATCAGCTAATAGTTTGGCCAATGATTTAAAAGGTGCACCTAGGCACACAGGCAAAGCGCATTTTAGGGTATGTGCCTCGCCTTGGTCCTAGGCGCACGCCTGGTCCGCCTAGGTGTGCGCCTGATGCACCTCGTGCCTCAGCCCAAGCGTGCGCCTTTTGAAAATTTGATGTTTTTTTGCCTTTTTGTACCTAACGATTGGGTCAGGGGCTCCACCCCTAGACCCCCATGCCACACCCCTTGAGACAAGCCCAAACAAATCTGTTAAAATTATAATGTTGTTCATTTTAGGTCCGAGAACCCCCTATTTTCTAATGTTGTTCATTCATTCATCCTAATAAAATATCTTCTTAAAAATCAATTAAAATTATAAAATCATTATTTTTTATATGAGAATTAAGAATTTAAGACCCTAACATGGGCTTGTTTGGGCTTGCCTCGAGGGGCGTGGCACAAAGGTGACTCGTAGAATCAGGAATGTAATATGTTTTACGTCACATTAGCTACTTGAAGTAATGTGATTGAGGAAAAAAAGAGAATGTGGGTTTTACATGCTTCAAAATGTTTTATATGTTTGATTTTATTTTTAAATTCTCATTTGAATATGCTTTACATGTTATGTTTATGTATTTCAATTTTAGGTAATAGGTTTTTAAAACATTTATTTTAAAATTTAAGTTTATATTTTTTTATTAATATTATGTTTAATATTTTTTATTTTTTGGTATTTTTTTGAATTTTCTGGCATTTTATATTTTTTTAGAATTTTTTGTATTTTTACGCCTTGCTTCAAAAAGGCGTGTGCCTTGCCTTGCGCTTTTAAAACACTGAGTTTGGAAAACTTTCTGGCTAAAAATGGGACTAGTAGGAAATAGTTATTTTGGGCTCTCATGTAAGAAGTATGTGTTGGGGTAAGATAACAAGGGCCCTGTACACAAAATCTCTATGAATAGTAAATCACAACATCTTGTTGTACTTGTTTGTCTTTAATTAATGGAATTCATGATCTTTGCTACTATCAAAAAAAATAGTATAATTGCAAATATGCTATTGGACCTCTTTACAAATTCAGTAAGTCTTTCTAATCCTAGCCACTGGTTAAAGAAGTGGAATGGATAATTCAATAAGTCTTTCTCTACTAAACCCTAATCCATACCCTCTTGGCATCGTGGACTCTATACATATGATATTATCATATTAGAGACCTAAAAGTGTGTTAAACATCCAGCCATAGAGAGCTTAATTTTGGGAACAGAAAAGGCTACCAAAGGCCTTCACGTTAAGAGTTAAGTGGGTGAGAAGAACTACAAATAGCTTGGCAGATGGTCTAGCTAAGCAAGGGATACAAAGAACTCAATTGTATTGGGCTCAATTGTAATATCTGGGTTGAGTCAGCTTTTCTATAGCTGTTCTTTTTATTTTTCCACAACTTCTTGTTGTATTCATGCCTTTTTTTATAATGAAATCACTTCTGTGTTGCTGATCAAAAGAAGGCCTTCACATTAAGAGTAGATTTGCAAGTCTGGAAATTGCAAGTTGTGCCTAGGCCCAACCCAACCAATAATATTTTTATACATACATTACACACACACACACACATGTGTGTGTATGTTTTATTTTATAATATATGATATATTCAAATATATAAATATTATAAAATTACATAGAATATTATATATATATATATAATATTTTTATAAAAAGTCAACAATGTTAGTCCCAACTATCGATAAATGGTAACCTAGGCCCATTGGGTATAGGTGTAGTCAAGGATTAAAATTTCGTCAGGTATTGAGGCGTATCAGCCAATACATATTGTATCAATGACCCTCCGATATGCCCCTATACTAAGTGTTTCGGGGTCTTACCTATTTCAGGGGTAGGCAGGCCTTAAACCGACCACCCTGAACTGGATTGGAAAAAAACAAAAAAAAAAAAGAAAGCAGCTAAAGATACAGGCTGATACGCCGGATGGGGCGTATTGGCCGTATCTATATTTTGAACCTTGGATGGAGATTTTAGAAATACACAAGGCCACAACATTGTTATGTTTTCGGGACCTATCAGTTTTGGAGATTGTACAAGGGCTGAGTTCACTGCAGTACTTAATGGACTACAGCAGGTAACAGAAATGAATATCACAAATTTAGTTATTGAAGGTGACTCTAAAGTTGTGACTGGATGGTTAAAAATTCATGAAAAAGCAGTTTGGATTTATAGAAATGAATTGAAGCAGATCGAATAGTTAATTAGAAGCTTAAGATAGAATGGGTGCAAAGATCTGCAAATGGGGTGGCTGATACATTGGCTAAGCAAGGGGTTAACAGGACTCATTTGTACTGTGCTAGATTGTAACTTTTGTAACTTTTTTGAGGTAGGGTAGTAATCACTACCCTACCTCAGGGTACTTATACTCTTATTTGTGATTTGCAATAATAAAAGTGATTCAGTTACATATAAAAAATTAAAAAAAAAAAAAAAGTGATTCAGTGATAGGGACTGCCTATCACAAGAGCTTCTTTGAGGGAGCTCGGACCTCCTAAGAGGCACAGATAAAGAAGAAGAGGAAGAAGAAAAAGAGTCTGTTCGGCCAAAATGCCCCTTTCAGTATCTATTCACATCCATTCATAGCAGCTACCTTACTTGCACTGGATCAGAGCTAACTAACTCTGTCAATTGTAACAAATAACAAGCTTGCTGACATGGACCCCTCACATAAGTTATCTTGTATGAAAAAAGCAGGACTAAGGAAACGGGCCAAGTAGCTTGACTGGGCTTGTGGACATGCCCATCACCCAGATTGTTAAACCACTGACTCACCACAAGGGGAAGAAAAGGTTCTGTTTCCAGGTCATTTTTTAAAACTTTGCTTTTAAGTGGGCTCATAATTCAAAAAAGGTTGGAACCAAATGGATTGAAGGATAAAAGGATAGAAAAGAGGAACCCGATAGACGATTAAATTTGGGTAGTGACTACGCACCAACCAAGAGGTGTAAAAATATCAAAGAGCAGGTCAGTGATATGTTGAACCAGGAAGCTATGACATGCATAAGAGTCAATAAACACTGATAAACGTTAAAGCTAAAAGATAGAACTGAGGTGGGGTAGTAAGAAAAAGTGATCGAAGAAAATCTATCTCCAGCACTGTCCCTAGGAGTGCAATTTGAGCTGGATTGGGTTGGAAAATTGTTAAAATTTCAACGGGCCGAGGTGTAAACTCTTCAAATCAGGTATCCAACTTGTACCTCTAAGTGGCCCAAGAATCTGTTAAAGTTCTCCAATTTATTCATGTACCTCTAGACCAATCTAAAGATAAGTTATGGTTTAGTGTCGGTAGGTGAAAACAAGAGTAGGTAGGGGTGTCAATGGATCAGGTTAAGTCAAGTCATAAACCCACTTTGACCTGACAAAACTCAACCAGTTGACATAGTAGTATTGAAAAATTGTAAATATAGACTTCAATAAGAAAAAGGGTACTGTTAACAAAATTGGGTGGGTCGGGTTAAGTAATTCCTATTCGAGAAGTGGGGGACAGGTTCGAGTTGAAAGTCATGGATAAAGAGATTCCTAATGATAATGCAGGGTTTGGCAATGATGGTGATAATCAGACTCAAAGTGGAGTGGTTTCACCAATTTAGATGGTTGACATGATGGATGGTCTAGAAATTCACCATTAATCTCTACGTGAAGGCTTAGTTGCTTCTTCATGACGCCTAGGTTAGTAGAAAGTGTTAAGGTTTCAATTGGAGGGTTAGCATGGATAAGGTCGATGTAGGACTGTGAACCAGGGTATCACATTAAGACTTATGAATGGTAATTTGGCAGATTCACTGAATGAAGATAAGTGGAAGAAGGATCAGAATTTCCATAATAAAAGGTTCTGTTATTGTTCAAAAAAAGGGTAAAACTGCAGCTAGAAGATTTAAAAATTCCAAGAATCATAAGTCTAAGTTACTAAAGTCTTCTCTGTATTGAAAAGTGGCAGTAGTGGTGCTGATTCACACAAAAGTTTGAAGTCTACAAAAGAGGGGCTCAAAACAAAATCCACAGGTTCACAATCACTCATTTGGGTGGGAAAAAAATAATATTTCAGATGAATCTTCTACTGGTGTTGGGTTTGTCAAGTAATGAAAAGGATGGAAGAGAGGTAGGGAATGAATAGCCACAGGTAAGATAAGGAGCACTTAAAACAGATTGGTAATGTAGAGGACAAATACACGAAGAGGAACTCCCAAATTTTTGTTTTGTGAAACACATTATCTGCAGACCAGAAGAGGAAGTATGGAACACGTTGAGAAGGTCTGTTTTGATAATAGAAATGAAGATTCTGAAGTAGAAGAAAAACAGGAGGATGAGGGACTGAAGAGTTTGCAAAAAAGTGTTTTATTGAGGAGCATTGTTTAAGGGAGGGGTGGAGAAGTAAATTTGATGTAGCAAGGGTAAACTTAGGAAGGTATGGAGTCAGGGTTAGATATGGTAGGCAGGTAGTCTAGGTTTACTGTGGCAAAGCCTTTAGCTGTCTTTACTAAAATTTCATGTGGGTGTGTGGTTTTGTTTATAAGAATTTGAGTGTGGGCAGTATGGATGAGCATTGTTCGGTTAAAACCGAAAATTTCAGTTTCGGTTTCGGTTTTCAGATTAGGAAATTTGGTTTACTAAATTAACCAAACTTTATTATTTATAATATATATAATTATATATTAATATATATGTTATATATTATATAGAATATATATAATATATTATATTACATATTATAATATATAATATTATATTATAAAAATATATTATTATTATATATATACTGTATAATATATATAATATGTTAATGTATATTAATATATTAAATAAATTTGGTTTTAACCGAAATAACCAAAATTTTTGGTTTTTCATTATTTTGGTTTCAGCTTGGTTTTCCATTTCAAACTTTAGTTTAAAAAAAATGGTTTATTTGGCTCATTTTTTTAACCAAATAAACCGATTACTCACCCCTAGTGGGCAATATTGTATTTGGAAGAGGGAAAATGTGTTGTCATTAACTTCCATGTTCCATTTAAAAAACAATCCATGTTCCATGGGTTTGGATTGATGGTTAATAGTTCTGTTATAGTTGGGAAGGGATAGATAAAGATTGTTTGCAGGTTTGGATTGGTAGGAGAAGTTGCAGTGTGCCAGGAAGGTGTTGTTTCCTTGTCTTTTTCAATCTCTTTCACTAAGTTTTATTGCCTCTGTATCATTCTTTTTTTTTAATCAAAAAAAAATGTTGACAGCAATAAGGATTAATTTAAATCTCATCATCCCAGCAAAACAAAAAAGAAGGTTCAACAAAGCAAACAACTACATACATGCATCTACATGCATGGCACTCTAGTGAGAATAAAAATGACCATTCAATGCACGTGCTTGTATGTGCCATTGTTTCTTTCTATGTCTATGTAATATAATTATACATATGACAGTAAGTGCAAATGTGCAATACATATGACAGAAATATACATTCACTGCATGTGTATCTTTCTGTGTCTGTGTATGGCACTCTTTTTTTTTTTTTGAACAGTGCAATACAATACTTTATACATTTCATAAACATTACGTAAATGACAGAAAGAAAATATTGCCTCTTTTGATATAAGAAATAAAACACAGAAAATATGACTGAATGATTTATATACAAATTTTAAAGGCCACTACAGCACCTGCTTGAGAATATTTGCCAACTTTTTCACTTCTGACTTTTCATGAATTAGATCTCCTTCACTTTTAGTCAACTGTACTGCTAACGCTTCCACCTGAAGACATACAGTACAATACTGCAATTTAAGGTCTTACCATACATTTTGGTTAAAAGGCATCATATATAGTAAGAATAATTATATGAAATGTGCACAAAACCATAATAAACATTGTCAGAAGAAATTCATCAAGAAAGAATATATTTAGTTGTGAAAAAAGGAAGAAGACAATATAAATAAGATATAAAGAATTTTACAGCTAATATTTCTGACTAAAATATTATAGTCTTCATTTTAAGATTGACAAAGTTGGCTGTAATTATATAAGGCATTCTGAAACTAGGAACCATAATAAAAACTACAAGGGCTTTAATTGAATCATATAGGTTAAAGAGTAAAAGTCTTCAATTTCTCACAATATAAATATGACAGAAAGTATCTTACAGCTAATATTTCTAACTAAAATATGATCGACTTAACTTGACAAAGTTGGCTGCAAATCTGCAATTATATAAGACATTCTGAAACTGGGAATCATAATGCAACTACAAGGGCCTTAATTATATCATATAGATTAAAGAGTAAAATTCCATTATTTCTCATAAAACCAACATATTATCATATCATAACTCAACTCAACTAAGCCTTGTCCCAACAATATTGGATTGGCCACATGAATGTTCTGCCACTCCACTATGTTCAGTGCCATATCCATCATTAAATTATGGACTCTTAAACAAATAATCGCAATGTATATGCACAATATTAGAGGTGGTAACCAACAATCATATAAAGTAATAGATGACAATTGACAGCAAAATACAAATCAATAACTGTATAAAGCATAGACTTAATATAAAGATGAGGACCATAATGGCCCTAGAGTTTAAGCAAAGACCACTAGCTGGATTTGGCTTTTGGAACCAATTAGAGCGAAGACTGCAAATACATAACTTCACTTTTCTTTCGACACTTACTCAGAAGCAGATATTTTTACACGAAGCACTCCAAGAGGTTGCAGCCAGGTAGAGCATTATATTTTTAGAGTGCCCCGTTCATTTTACAAAAACAACTCAGGTAATAACTCATCTAAAAGATAAGGAAAAGAAGCACACAAAATCTTTTAATGACTAGATTCTATATTGTGGTATTTCCTTTCTAGAAATAAAAACTGGTTGAAAAACTAAAACAAAACTATGGTCCCAAGGAATAAATAACAATAGATACTAAACGGTATGTTTGATGAATATTTCCAAAAGTTTGAAACCACTCCCACATAAATAAGAGTATTACATATGGAAAGAAGATAAGAATATACAGAACCAACCATGGCAATTGCCTCCTCTACATCATCCTTGTTTCTACCAGCCACACGGCCTCTCAAAGATTCCAAAGCATCTCTGAGCTTCTTCAAAAGGACATGTCTCTCAAGTGAAGCCGCATCTTTAAATCTAGCCTGAATTTAAAGAAAGGCTCAGGTGCAATTCACTCAGAATATCATCAATTCACCTTTAATGTTGATATTCTTTTCCACTTTGAAAATTTTAAAAAAGGACAAGAAAAAGAAATAACAAAATACTATTGCTATAAGATGGAACTGATATTACTTAATGTTGTTTTCATAGTGATTTCAGGAAGAACTATACTGAATGAGACTATTAAAAATTACAAACATGTGTGAACAATGTAACCAGGAAAGGACTACAAATTTAGTAGGCATGAACCTCCTCAGACAACTTAGCAGCAGCAGCCAGACCCTTCTCAAATTTACTGGCAAGGTCCCGAACTGAGAGACGCTTTTTCTGTTCTATTAGCTTTGCGGTCTCCCGTGCAACAATATCTTTCATGGACGGCACCTCTGGACCCTCCTTCGGTTCCATAATCTTATTGTTGGCTCCTATTCTATAATGTGGAAATCGATTTGAGACAAAGCTCACATCGGCCGATACCGACGGAACCGCGTCCCTCTGCATGGTATTTCCAAAATCCCGGCTTACCCTCGTCATCTTCACTGACTGAACCTCTGTATATCATCAAAAGGACCAAAATGAACAATAACAACAACAAAAGAACAAGAACAAGAAGAAGAATTCTATCAAAATCAAGGTATAAAAATTCCACTAAAAATGGCAAGTCTTATAAAATAAAGCCACAAGGTAGATCATCCTCACCCCCAATTGTTTTCATTAAATTAAGTTACCCATTCTTCTAAAATTCAAAACAATGGGAAAAAACAGGTCAAAATTGGACTTTAAAGATAAAAAAAGATCCTGACAAACCAAAATCGTTGAATGGATAAAGGTACCTAACCTTTTCTTTCTCTCTCTCTCTCTCTCTCCTTTTCGTTTTTTTTTCGGCCGGGAGGGGAGGAGGAGCTCCCGCATTGCACTAGGATTTTAATTGGTAGCTAGTGATAGACATAGATGAAACTTATATAACATCTATTCTCCTCAGAATGCATTGTCACAACTAAATGTAGTAGTTTCCTCACACCCCCACTCCTCTGCTACTAACCAAACCTCCTGACTTCTTTAGAGTACAGAAAGCCATGAATTTTCATAGACTCCATCAAGGAACAATGATCCAAAATTCGCAAATTATGAAGCTCGAAAATACAATACCTACATAACTTTGAAAGGTGAAATGGAAAACAAAACTAACCCAGATGAAACCAATCCTCGCAACTCGATCATGAAACAGTGGAAGCTTCAACATTAAAACTCTTAGGACAAACAAACTGGAACCCCAGCCACTGGATCATTCAGAGAAAAACAGAGAAAAATAACCCAGAAAAGAAGCTCAACAATGAGAACTTTTTTTTACTTACAGATCATCAAGTAGGAATTAATGGTCAAAAAGGAGAGCTTTAATTATCAGATTCTTCGATCGGTCAGAGCTCGCTCGATCATCTGCTGAAGACTCCAAGTGGATATTTTTGGAGATGAGAATGAAAGAAAGAGCAGCAGAAAACAGAATGGAAGAGGAAGAGAGAGGGTTTTAAATATGAACGGAGAGAGAGACTAAAGATGTTAACTTTTTTAAAAGGAAAAGAAAGCAAAAGAAAAGCCGCCCTCGCCACCCTCTCTCTATCTCTCTCTCCCTCCCTCTCCCCACTTGAATTTTCTCAGCGTCATAAAGCTTCTGCTTACTTGAATCTTAAACCTCTAGACGGGACCCACTCTGGCTTGTTTCAACCGATAGACTGGGGGAGTCTGGAATTGCACCCTCTAGTTGTTCAAATTTACGATAGTGCTTTCGTTGAGCTGCTTTGAAGAAGTTATTGACCATGTGCGGGTGACCCCACCTGCGGAGTTCATTCCAAATCCTTTTGCTCCAAAGTCGAGGATCCCAATCTGACGGTTTTGAACGTGCCGCATCACATAGAATGTATTTCCTGCATAAATCCAGAGACCCCGGTTAAAATGCGGGAATGCTCCTCAGATGCCAATCTGAGGGCTGAAAGCAGTGGGGAACCTCCCTTCATCTTGAAGCCAACAAGTTAGATCTTTTCAACTCAGCTCTTATGCTTTTCTTGGTAAAAGTTCTTTTCAAATTAACAGTGTTGAAACATTGTTGGAAAACCCTAGCCAGACCAACCTAGTTACTGAATGGACCCAGTAACTTTATTCTAGACCCGGACCCAGTAAAGAAGCGGCAAAAATCATGTGGTTTTTTTTTTTTTTTTGGTTAAAACGGATTTTAGGGCAGGAACAGGATTTGTCATTTACAATCCATATGGGTTTTGGTTAAGCCTGAACCTGATCATCCGTATATTAAAATGCCCCTAACACTTAAAATAATTGAAAAGTATCTCGGTTATTGGGAATTTTGGTATTTTATTTCTGTTGTTTAATGCTTAAGTATAACATAGAAATGTTTATTAAGTTTAGTAATTATACCAACTTTACTAATTTAAATTATTTTTAGTAATTTTACTAACTTTTGTTAGATTTAGGTGATCCAATCCATCCCACCCTCAAAGTAGGTAAGATAGGGTCAGAGAGGGTTTTGTAATTTCATGTATAATGAAGATTCAGATTTTGAAAATCCAATTCATGCAAGTTTTGATTAGGGTATAATTGGGAGGATTGTAAAGATGCGATGTGAAAAGAGTCTAGAATCTACAAAACCCTTTTCAAATTCGTCCCATTACCATCTCTATCTGCTGAACTAAGAAAACCATTGAGTCATTGACAAGAATTCTCATCTTGGGGTTATTTTAAAGCTTAGAAGATCAAAATTTAGCGTTTTCCATTTCATAATTAAAACATGGAAAGACTAAAGGATGAGCTTTCAAAATAACTGAAAATAGTAAAACTTCAAATAAAACTTTTTGGTCTTTCTACACTCCAAATAACTTTATAATCGTTTCCAACAGCCTGATAAACAATTACCAAACAATCTTTAATTTTCAAATACAAAACCCCAAAAGTTCAATCCTTCTTTTTGGTTTGCTAGGTTGTCAAAAGTTCTATTTAGATTGCCGAACAGCCTCTAGATCTTTCTTTCATGATTATGATAAGATATATAAAAAAATCGGGTCAGACCATTCACTCAGCTACCTAATTCTAAGTTTCTAACAACTATCCCATTAAACAGGTAGAGTGTAGACCACCATCCAGCTTCCAAAGATAAGATAATGGTTGAAATTAGTATTCGCGTGCAATCAGAACGCGTAATTTGGAGGAAGTTATGATTCAGCATAATTCCCATGCAATAACTTGACTGTTTTATTTTGTTTGTTGTTACATTGATTATTTTGAGAGAGAGAGAGAGGGTTTTCAGACAACAAAAAGTGCTTTGATGTTGTCGCCATACCATCTTCTTTTGGGTCCGAAAGGCAATATTCAGCTGCATGTTTCCATTGACTAATGGGAGGGTTGGACTCAGCAGCTTTCTGATGTCCGTGCCCTATGGGCCCAAGAGATAAAGAACCTGGCTCCATTGTATGGACAATGCTGGGCATTGGTCTGAAGACTCTGAACAGATGTCAGATGACTGGGGACGTAGCTCCAGCTTCGTATTCAATGGTTATAGATCAACAAAACAGATCCATATATGCACATGATGCCATATCACCCAATTCTTTTTGAAAGCCCTGTGCGGGTGTTTGGTATAGATGCCGTTTTCTTAAAAAACGGTGTCATGTAGGTGCTACATTAGAGAAAATTGTGCTTTAAACAGCGTCCTCTTATTTAGTATTGCTTTTTCAGAAAAAAATGTTGCTCTATACTAAGTTTTGGAAATCAGAAAAGTGTCGTCTGTTAAATTCAATATTTTCTGAAAAAATAATTTATTGTTGTCAATGATGCAATGATGTGGCATCATCTTGAACGTTGAATAATATAGATTAATGTTGAAAATGTTGCTGCCAATACTCGTACCAAACAAAATCATTATTGTTTTCCCAGAAAATGCCTATGTGGCAACACCGTTCTAAACAAAAAATAGGCAGCGTTTTCTCAAAAAACAGTGCTTTCAACTCCACATGTTCAACACCATTTTTATGAGAAAATGATATGATTAGACCTGTTCACGAGTTGGGCTTTGGGCCTCACTTACACTATATCGGGCTCGGGCTTTGGGCTAGGCCCCATTCAAATTTTGGCAAATGCCAAGCCCAAGGCCGACCCATGAATAGGTCTAGGTGCAATGTTCCCAGCATTGATGCCAAACACCTATTATATCACCCAATTTAGCCTTGGGTTAGAATTAAACTTGGATATCTAGTATGAATTTATAAATGGGGCTGGGTTTGGACAATTTATATGGAGCTACTGGGAATGGATCAAGATCCACGCATATAGCCCAAGTTGGTCAATTTTGAGGAGGATCTGAATTGGGTATTATAGGCCATATTTGGAAGTGCTTAAAAATATGTGTTTATTCAAAATAAGTGCTTATTTGGGCTAAGACCACACCATTAAGTATTTATTTTGGTGTTTAGGAAATAAACCCAAAATAAGTGTTTACTTTAAAAATAAGGGCTTATTTTTAAACCCAAATTTCCATTTTTAAGTGCTTAAATAATAAGCACTTATTCGATTTTTTTCTAGCAAAACTGTTCATATTTAATTTTTACAATTCCATTTATGCCCTTTGAATGTAAAAACACATGGTTTCTTCTCCATTGCTCTCTGCAACCAGGGCGGAACGCTTGTCAACTGTCCAACAGCGGTGGAAACTTTTTGACAACCAGATCTCTCTCCACCGCATATTGATTTGGGTCTATCACATTTTGCTCTCACTCGTTTCATGGTGAAAACTTTATGACATCTAGATCTCTTTCTCTCTCACTATCTCTGAGTTTTTCAGTTTTTGTTCTTTGTTCCAGCGCTACCTCCGCAACTTCCCTACATGCCTACTTTGTTTTCTTTTAAGGCCACGTTCGTTTTTCGGTAAGTTATTTACCTAGGTAAGTGATTCTTAGGAAAGACTTACCCAGATAAGTGCATTTGCCCATATTCTTTTATTTTCCATGTAAATAAGGCAATGGCCATTTTAGTCATAAAATTTATTATTAAAAGAGGCATTTTTTCTCATTCAAGTATTAGCAACTTTTTCCCTAGGTGGGAAAGTTATTTATCCACATAAATCTAGAAAAAGATCAAACATGGGATTCTTGCTCAGTGGAAATCAAAATATCATTGACCAACTTTCCCCCTCTCAAAATCCAGAAAAAGAACACCCCCTAAGAGTTGCTTTCTCTAGTTCAATTCTCTTATTGCGGGTAAGTTTGGCACATTAAAGCCATCAAAGCAGCTCTTAATGCAGGACTAGGAGATTTTGATGGACGATTTCCAATTAGGAGCCTCTCGTCAAGAGAGATGGCTCTCACAATACTTAGGTCTTGCCCTTCTCGAGGTCTCTCTCCTCCATTCAAGCTCTAGCTCACTGTTTTCCTTGAAGAGTTCGTAGGCGTCTTGATTAGAGAATTCGAGGTCAAAGAGGCTTTCCGCCTATTAATCGAAGCAATGACATTGCCTCTGTAGAGTGCAAGCTCGTAGACTTGGTCAGAGTTAAATCCCACAGATGTGTTAGATTTGAATGTGTTTTGGAAGCATAGTCACTGGTAGTATTGTTATTGAAAAATGAATAGAGAAACTATGCTATGCTTGGACTATAGAGTATGATGGTATATTTTGAAGAAAATGAAGGATAAAAGAGTCACGAGTGTTTATTGAAAAAAAAAACATCAAACGCCCAATATGAAATAAGTGCTTGAAAAAGCTGAATGCCAAATGCAAATAAGTGCTTATTCAAATAAGCACTTATTTTTAACACAAACACTCCCAAGTATAGCTATAGAAAATCAATTTTTGTATTGAATACTAATGGATTAAGAGGCACACCCAAATGGCTATGGCATCTAAAAAGTAACTATTTCAGACTTGAGACGTCTGAATAATGCAATCAAACGCCACCTTAGTTTGGTTGCAAACTTAAAATAGTTCCTCTAAATTAGTTACCCTTGCCAAAAAAATAACTCCTTTTTTCAGTATAGAAACACTCCATACACAAAACTCAAAACTTAAAATCAGAAACAAGACCTCACAAAAAGTTGACACACTCCATAAGCCTAACCCAACCTTAAAAAGTGGATAAGGGTCTCTCGTCTAGTAACCCAAACTAGAATAGGATTCAACCAACCCAGCATTGACCTCTTTTCAAACATCCATATGTGTACGTAAGAAGGCCTAAGGATGAGGGAAATGGAATCTAACAGTATTTTTGCCTTTTTTCATTAAAATTACAAGAATGCCACTATATACCAACTCTCTCTTCTGTTTTTTTTTTCTTTCAAATTACAAAAATGCCACACACACACACACTCTCTCTTTCTTACAAATTACAAGAATGCCATATCTCTCTCTCCTGCCATCTCTCTCTCTTTCTCCTTATAAATTACAAGAATGCCACTCTCTCTCCAATTGAGGGAGACCTCAACTCGACATCTCGGCTACTAGGGGACCTACAATCAAAGGTAGTCGAGTTTGAGCCAAGCCAAGCTCGAACTTTTGAGCTCAAGCTCAAGTCTCTAATTTGAATCGAGCTCGAGTTAGACGATACCTCGACTAATTGAGGGAGACCTCAGCTCGACACCTCGATTACTGAGGGGGATCTCGGCTCATCACCTTGACAACTAAGGGAGACCTCAGCTCGACACTTCAGCAGTTGAGGAAGACCTCAATTTGGCACCTCAACAATTGAGGAAGATCTCGGCTCGACACCTTGGCTGCTTGAGAGACCTACAATCGAAGGTAGCCGAGCTCGAACTTTCGAGCTTTTGACTCGAGCCAAGCTCAAGCTTGATCTCAAGTCTCTAATTCGACTCAAGCTCGAACCTGATAGTTTATGAGCGAGCCCTTGCAATGCAGGGCCCCTTCCGCTAGTATGTTTTTGAAGTGGATTGAGGTTTAGAGCGAATTAGATCACATCAGGGATACATCTTTTCAAATTTACACTTTTGAACCAGCATTAACACAAATGGTTGAACTGTTAAAACCGGACAATAGCACCCATACTTTTGATAAAAAATAAACATTGACTTGATAAAAAACAACCTAATATAGAAGATTGAACCATCGACCCATCTGACCTGCAGGTCAACCTGAATAATTAGGATTAGGGGGCAAATCTTTTTACCAGCCCAACCCCAATTTTGCCATCACCCAACCCGATCCGTCTGTGGAGTACACATCTCCACCCCACAAGGGACCATCCCACAACGTTCCACAGAACATCTCCGATGTGTATTGAGAATATCTCCCAATGATAATACCAAAATCGATGATATTATCATCGAAAGATTTTCCAATACATGACAGGAATGTGCTGTGAGAAGTTGTGGGGCGGCCCCTTATGGGGCGGAGATGTGAACTCCCGTCTGTAGGTCTAAAACAAAACATGAGAATCTTGGACTATTCAAACATCTAACAATGTTATAATGAAAATGTGTCTAAGATTATTCGAAGACCCTTTAATAAATAAAAAAAAACAAATAAAGAGAAATAAGAGAAGAGATAAGCAACCAGTTAAACACAAATAAGTCAATTCAGATATTTTATGATGCATTACATTGGTAGCATCATCAACTACCCTAATGTATTAAAATAATAAAATCTTGACATTAGTCATTTACTAATTTCGGTTTCCAATTTACAACCATTATATCTTATAGCTAAAAAACCTCATATTTTACCAACAACAAGCCACCGAAGGTAGTGGTGGTTGTTAAACTAACAGCATCTCCAACTGCTTAATGTATTAAAATAAATAAAACTGATCACATTTTACTAATTGAATTCCAATCTGCATCCATTATACTCTCTGAAGAACATATATTTTGTCAATCAGAAGATCGGCCTACATCGCTTCTCACCTTTCTCATCAGTATCTATGTGCTTTGCTTTGCTTAATTGTGCAATTCAGAAAATTGCAAATTTTGCAGTTTTGCACTCTCTTGTTTAGAATCAAACTTAGTCCAATTCTCCAAATTTCTTGAATCAAATTGTATAAGAGATGTTTACTGAATGGAATCCCCTTACCTTCTGAAACAAACAAACAAAAAAATCTATGGTGATTGTTCATGTTGGGAGAAAATAGTAACAATGCAACAAATAAGATGAAGGATAAATCAAGGTTAAATCAAACATATGGTTGTGTTATTTTCTTATTAATTTGACTATATTTTATTAGCTTTTGCAGAATTTTTTATAAGGGCTTGTTAACAATGAAGGTTTAAAAAAATAACCCTTTAATTTTTGGCAGAAATTCTACAAATGGGTTGTAATTTGGTTAGATGGCTGGATTTTCAACTATATGGTTGGATTTTCTGTTTATACAGCTGGGTCAAAAAACCATACAGCCAGACCTGTTCATGGGCCAGGCTGGTCCGAACTCAGGCCGGGATGTCACTAGTTATTAACAGAATTTGGTAAAGCCTGAGCCCGAGCCCGGCCCTCATAAAAGCCTGAAGCCCAACTTATTGTTCCCAAATTGCAACTGTTTTTTTTTTTCTAAATTGTTTTCAAATTTTCTGAAGCATTGATTTTATCTAAAAGATTTCTGAAGTTTTGTTTAAGACCAATGGTGTGGTTGACTTGGATTGTTTGGGTGGAGGAGGTGGAAGGGTAACAAGTGTGTGTGGCCGAGTGAGAAGAACATGGAAGTTTGAAGGTTGAAGAAAGAAAGTGTGAAGAGCGATTCAAAAGAGATAGAAAAGGCCAAAAGAGGGAAAAGTTGGGTTAGGGTTTTGGGCTAATAATAAAAATTATATAATATATACAAATATTTATATATTTTTATTATATAAAATAAAGTCGGGCCAGGCTCGGGCTCGGGCTGGGCTTTTATGATAAACCCTGAGCCCGGCCCGAAAATAAAGCGGGCTTAGTGTTTTTAGCCCGACTTCAGGCCCATGGGCCTAAGAGTATGTGCAAGCCTGGACCGGGCTGGGCCAGCGGGCTACCTGACCCATGAACAGGTCTACATACAGCTATTGCATTATTTTCTAACTTTTTTTTGGATGTTGTTTGAAAAGCTAACAATATTCCATACATTTTGCTTTTCTCCGAGTACAAACCTTGGGTTGAATTGTCAAGGGCTTGTACTTTTGTACAAATAGGGGTGCAAGTCGAGACGGGGCTAGGTTGGATTGAGGTCGAACCTTAACCCATCTTGAGTTGTTGAACTTGAACCATAACCCACCCCGGTGGCTTTAGGTTGGGTTGGGGTCAGGTCGGGCTTGTGTTGGTCCAATTTTTTCACTCATTTTTGTTGAAATCTTATTTCTTAATTTTAAGATTAAGATTAACATATCAAAGTTGATTGATCAATTTAGCATTATTATATCTACAAGGACAAAATTATAGTAATACCCATGTCATACTAGAAAAGTTTTGCATTTAATTTTAAAATTGTTGATGGATATCTATTGATAATTTAGCATTATTATATTGATAGATGCATAACTTATACATGCATACATGAACATTTATATATGATATTTATGCATCATGTCGAGTTTGGGTTGGGCCAAGTTGCCCAAGGCTTCAACCTTAAACCAACATGAAGTTAAGTGAGGTTCATACGCTCATATTTTCAAGCCTAACTCTAACCCAAATTTCAACCCAACTTAGCCCAAGTTGGGTTCATTTTTTTCTAAAAAGATCATAGGCTTGTAAAATCTATAAATAGAGGTTTAATAATTGTGTTTATACAGAGCAATCTCCTATGGAAATTGGTTCAAACTCAAAAACCTGTAATTAAGACCATGAAGCATGGAGCTATCCTTGGAATCAACTTACTTTCTTTTTATTTGAAATCATTAACGTTAGATTATAATAGGTCAATTTTTCTACTTCCTTTTTTTTCTGAACATGAGTTGCATGTTTAATTTAATTTATTTTTGCTTTAATACTAATGATTTCATTCTATAATCTTGACGTGCAACATCTAACATATGCATAGTAGCTTGGAAAAAGTATCATGATTTAGATGGCGCTTGATAAATCTGAAATCTAAAGCAAGGTTTAAAGTATCAACACGTATCGGTCCGTATCGTCTAATAATGTATCATTCCAGGACCCCCCGATACACCCACTAGGAGCCTTAAACCAGACCCCAGAACCGATTTCGAAAAAAATAAATAAAAGGTATAAAAAGCAATATCGATATCGCCCGATACGCCCCTACCGACATATCAGGCATATCAATATTTTGAACCTTGATCTGAAGTTTGAAAAGCTAAAAACATATTAAAAGTGTCTGAAATCTAAAAGAGGCATAGATGTTTTTCTACCTTTTAGAGGCTTTGAATAGATACTGTTGTTTGTGTTGGATCGAACCTTTAGGATTCGAAATTCCTTGATTTTACTATTTTACCCCTAAAACAAACTATTTGATAATTTTGAGTTCAATTTGCACTATTTCATAAAAAGAAATTATTAAATTCAAAAATAATATTAAAATATGAATAAATTATAAAAATAAAAAAATATTAAAATAAGAATAAAATTGAAAAATACATATAAACTAATAAATTAAAAATAAATAATTAAAAGTTAAAATAATAATGAAAATAGTAATAAAGTCCATGAAGCAATGAGAAAATATTTAATAATTAGCAAATTAATATATTAAAACTATTAAAACATTTAATAATTAATAATTAATACTAATAAAAATTATAAAAAATAATAAATAATTTATTAAAATAAGAACAAAATTGGAAAGTAAAAATTTATAAATTAAAAATAAATTATTAAGAACTAAAATAATAATAAAAATAGTAATAAAGTTGATGAAACAATTTAAAAAATATTTAATAATTAGAAAATTAATATCCTAAAAACTATTAAAATATTTTATAATTAATTAAAATTAAAATAGATAATAATTAATTTTACATATTCTGTCTTACATTAGTTGCAGAGTAGCGAATGGGGCGGAGAAGACAGTGGTTGGGAATGGATAAGAGATGGAGAGGGAGAGAGAGAAAGGGGGAGGAAGGGAGGGTGTTAACCGCCATTGCTGAGAGTTGCAACGGCGGTGGCGGGATTTCACAGCGAGGCCTCTTGCATCAAAGTTTGATGGTGAACTTGAATCTAACTCGAAGCCGAATGGGACAGAGAAAATAGTGGTCTAGAGTGGAGAACAGATGGAGAGAGAGAGGGAGGGAGGGTGTTAACCGCCACTACTGAGCGTTGCAACGACAGTGGTGGGATTTCACAGCGTGGCCTCTTGCATCAGAGATTGACAGCAAATTCAAAGTTGAATCAAATGATCTGGAGTCCACATAGAGGCCATCGAAGTCAAATTTCCGCCAGAGATCGACGGCGAAGAACATGCCAACAGAGGCGGAGATTGGCAATTTTTTCTCTGTACGAGAGAAACTTGAACAAAAATGATCGTGAAGGACCGGAAGGATTTCTTGCATCAAAGAAATTTGAACAGAGGTAGAGATCGAAGCTACCGGAAGGGTTTCTGTGAGTTCTCAGAGAGAGAGAGAGAGAGAGAGAGAGAGAGAGGGAGAAGAATGGGACTTGGGAGAGATTTTCTTTCCGATGACATCTCCATCATAGGGTTTCTTCAAGTTCTCCATCGTCGTCTCCCTTCTCATTCGATGGCAAAAGATCTGAAATATGAAGGGCATAATTTGTCATTATAAAAAATATGAAGGATATTTTAGACTTTTGGCCAAGTCTGAAACGCATCTGACCGCATCCAGTGCCTAGCCTGGGTCTTAAAGTTTAAGATCTAAAAGTGACATTCAAATCAACTTTTAAGACATGACCCCAAACACCTCTTACCTCTGAAAAGTAAGTTTTTCAAAAATAAGAGGCAGATTTAGCGTTATCAAACACCTCGTTAGCTGATAAATTCATTATTAAGTAGCTCTAATTCATTTTTCTATGTTAATAAAGTTTAGGCAAAACCTGTGGTGCATCCGTTGTACATCGTAGCGAAAGATGTGATTGGTTGAATGTGAAGATAAGTACAATTTGCTAAATGTGAAAGCACACTTTCTGAAAGATGAAACAATGAAAAGTAAGCACACATTTATATGATTGGTTGGTTGAAATCACAATTCAATGTGCAATTAACTAATATTAATGAGTGCATCATAGTTAAATTCTAAAATTTATATGTTTAAAATATATTTTCTTCTTAAAAGATGTAAAATGAGCTAAATGCCCATCGATTTAGATACATTGAGAAGTATCTAAATGTCTAGCCACGTATATCCACAACATAATTGAAAAATCGAGTCATTATAGACAAAGATTCATCTAATTAAATTCAAAAAAATGGGATCCCATAAAGAATGCTTCTATGTCTACATTGTGGAAATAAAAAAATGGCCATACTTGTGAATCCTTTGTACCATTGACTATGAAAACCCTAGACGCAACAAAAGAACCATTCAAAATAGAAACCAAAACCATATTAGATGCAGTACTCCTTGCAGCCCATGTGAAAACCCTACAAAACAAAACCGAAGAGGTAAAGAGAATATGAAAAGAAAATCTTATACACAATAGGAAAATGAAACGCTAGACCAAACACTTGAGAAAAAAACATAGGAGATTTGAAATTAATAGGATGCTAAATCAGTTAACTAGTGACCAAAGCTATGAATAGATCAATCATATCAAGGGTGACTAAACATTGTCAATGGCTGTGGTGATCATCACTCATTTACTTGTGCAAATGCCATCACAGTGGAATACTATCATTTTTGAGGCATTGCATTACTGACCTGTACGCCGATCTCCTATATAGAAAAAAGTTAGTTTCAAATGGTAAAGAAGTCAAACCTTTAGAAAAAATGTTTCAAATGGTAAAGAAGGCTTGTTTGTGGGCAAAAGAAATGGGGCCATACCAACAGAAATCTTATGGTAGATAAAGAAAATGAATGAACAGAGAAGAAATTGGAAATAAAAGAGAGATAAGGAACGAACAGTGAACGAGGTTGGATTGCAGAGAAAGTGAGGAGTCGTTCGTCGAGAATAGACTTGGCTGTTCTAAGTGCAATTGTTTTTGAGAGCAAAACATAAAATAGTGACTATATTTTTGTCGGATTTGGATGAGGTAGGCATGGAGTTGTAAGTATGTTCAATGAACACTTGGAAATTTTTTTGACACCTGTCCCTTAAAATACCCTCACCCCACTTTTGAAAAAGATTAAAACCCATTTTTGACAATTGTCAAAATATTTATTAAGTGCTCATTTAACGTGTTTACTTTGATATGCCTATTAGATCCGGTCCCATTTTTATCCACTAAATATCAAAGGGTAAAATTATAATTATAGATGCAATAGAAAGTGCCTCTATACTAACGAAATATCTCTGCCTTCTTTAATATGGTAAAGAGGCATTTTTTTACCGGCTTCGGCCACGTGTATCTAAATCCAGGTATTCTAGTAGTGTTAACTTGCATTTTTTATTAATTTACAACATTTATGTTACATTCTTAAACCATGCATAAGTGGCTGATTTGGGAAAAATAATATAGAACTCTTAGTCATTGCTTAGCAACTAGCCTTATAATGGTATAATGAGAAACATGCATGGCACCCCTATATAGTAAAAAAATTTGGAAAAAAGGCTTTTCTATATTTAGCTTAGATTATTAGTTTAGGCTGTGTTTGATTTGAAGGAAAAAGTAGGGAAAGGTATAGAAACTCATAGAAGGTTTGTACAGGTTTCCCTACCCTTTCCCTCAAACCAAATGCAACCTTAAGATCTACCTAACATATGCATATATACTAAAAATTTCATATTTGGAATTCCATGTTACAATGAAATTCTATCATCATAACTTTCCTTCATTGCCAACAAAAAAAAAAAACGTAGAAAATAAATAGATGCTATCATTGTAACAATGGAAAACCCTTCCTTAAAATTCTATTTGTCTTATGTTTAGATTATCTAGACCTACCATTTAACATTCCTAAATTTCATTTTAATAAAAAAATGGATAATTTTTTTTACTGAAACTTAAGCTATATTTTGCCCCATTTTCAATGAAAACTACAATTTTCTACCATTTATATAGTTTAACAATATAAATGGTTTTGTTTTCTAAAACAAAAAGAATTGTTACACCAGCAAATCATATTATTTTTGTTGATGTGGCAGTTTTTTTTAATAGAAATCAAAATCATTCACATTAGCAAATATCACTTACATCAAAACATATTAGAATTGGTAAAAAATTTAAGTCATCATTTTAAAAAGGATAAACTGAAATATTTCAATAAAAAATATTCTATACTGATTTTATAGAAATGAAACTTATTTTATTAGAGAAATTCCAATATTACCTATTTCATTGTTTAAGTAGTGGGAAAGATACAACTTAGGCAGGTTGGGTCAAGTTGAGGTCAACCTAGGCCCAATCCTTATAATTAGACCTCAAGCTTGAGATTGGCCCAACCCAAGGTCAAACCTAAGTTTACAAACCGAAACCTAACCTAAGCCTAAGCCAATGCAACTCTCGCCGAACTTGGGAAGCTTAATCTGCATGGGCAATTTGGTTGGGCTTGAAAGGTTCTTGAATGTGTTTTATATATCCTCCTTTTTGTTGGGCATTATAGCCCAACTTAGGAGTATAATTGATTGAAAATATGCATAAATCATCATCATCATCATCATCTAGGCCTTGTCCCAATTATATGGGGTCAGCTACATGAATCTTGTATCGCCATTCCATTATATTTAGTTCTATATTCATTGTTAAATTATCATCATCGTAATGATCATCATTATCACATAAGCCTTTTTCAACTGTGGGGTTGACTACATGAATCCTATTTCATCATGCCATTTTATTTAGTGTCATTTTCATTGTTAAATTATCATCATCATCATCATACCCTTGTGCCAACCACATGGGCTCGATTATGTCAATCCTATTTTGTCATTCCGTTTTATTCAATGTCATATCTATCCATCATTAAATCATGGGCACTTAAATCATTTCTTATTATTCCACCCAAGTTCTTTTAGTTTGCCTCTTACTCTTCAAATAGATCACTTTTCCTAACAAGTATTGTAGATGGTCTTTTATGCACATGACCATACCATCTCAACCTACTTTCTCTCATTTTCTCAATTGGAACTACTCCTTAGTTCCTTCCTATGACTTTATTTCTAACCATGTCCTTTCTAGTTTACCACTCAATCCATCTAAGCATTTGCAATTCTATCATACTCATAAATAGGATCCATCACCATGAGAATTCGAGAAAAGTTTTAAATCAGCTACTAACATGAGTCAACCCTCCTCTTTTATATGGCCTTAGGACCAGCAAGGTAAGATAAGTTCACACTAGCAGGTTAGGCCCTTTTAGCCCCTTTAATTTGCAGCATATATATTATTTTTTACCATGAGTATTGTAGATGGTCTTCCATATGCATTTAACTAGACTATCTCAGTCTACGCTCTCTCATATTTTGATTATCTATTGGATTTATTCATAGGATCCTTTGAATGATTTTATTTTATTTTGACTCTAACCTTTCTAGTTTTTCCATTCATTCATCTTAATATATACATATCGAATCAGCTACATACACCCATTATATATAATTAAATATCTAGGATGTATATGGTAGATGGTACAAATATGTTATATACACTTTTCAAAAAATAAATAATTAATTAATTAGTCTATATTTAGTTTGAAGGAAGAGGTAGGGAAAGGAAGGGAAATGCATGGAAACCTATACATGATTTGTAAAGGTTTCCCTTCCTTTCCCTTCCTTTCTCTACTTTTTCCTTCAAACCAAACATAGCCTTAGATATCAATCAGCAGTTGCATATCAGTAATGCAACTGCTTTACTTAACTGACTTTCCGTTAAGAATGTTTATATTTCATCATCAGGATATGGGGGGCCAATTAGCTGGAGACAAAAACATACACACCCGGCTGAAGTACCTATCACAGTTGAACACACCAGTGTGGGTCTCAGATAGAACCCACAGTGAGCACTGGTGTGTTCAACCGTGATAGGTAGAAGTAAAAGAGACTGTTTTATATTGTAGAAGTACCGGACTGTCAGGATATGGCTGTAATAACTAACCTCTTAGAAAGAGTGGAAAAAGTAAAAGAGAATGTTTTATATTGTAGAAGTACCCCTAGCAACTCTGATCGTATCACCTGCACTTCATGCCTTCTATATAGATCAAGTTATAATGTGGAGGGAGGGCTTTGTTACTAACCCTCGATCGCACGCCTTCTTTAAAGGATCCAACTCATCATCCCATGCTATGGGTCCCTCTGGCAAACTGTTGTAAAAGAAGAACTGCATCCCACCTCCCATGCTTTCATTTGGAGATGTACATGTGTGTCGAGTACATTGCCACTTGAGCATCAACCAAAATAATTAGCTAAGATCGAGAAACTAAAAAATTAACCCTTCTTGTTCCTTTTGTTTCGAGCACGGCGAGATAAGGGACGGAGCATCTCTTTCTTCTTCATTGTCAGTTCCGGGAGGTGCGGTTCTCATCTCATCTTTGTCTTTGTATTGGCGAGGTTCGAGGAGCTGGTTATCACACATTAATTGCAAAATGGTTGGCGAGGTTCGAGGTTACCACACATTATATTGCTGAATGGTTGATCTCATCTCATGACTTAAACTGAAATTGGACCATCTCATCTTCTTTCTAACGATGGTTGGCATCCTCATACTCCCCGATGAATTATCAAAATAACTTGGATCTTCAAGTTGTTAGTGATGTGGTGCGATCTGGACACTCTTAGCTGGCGGTTGATTGACTCCTTATTGGCAACGAGCGGCACCTGAGCAGATGAAAGGAAGGATTCCTGGGGATTTGCCCGATGGGAATACTCTGAAACTTAAGTTAGTACTGTGTATGGGGAGTAAAGAGAGAAACGAAAGCTAAGAGTGGAGGTCGCGTTTTATCACTATATTCGAGATGTTAGAGGTCTCGAGAGAGAGTTTCTCCTCTGCCTTGGGGGCTTTTATAGGAGCGCTCTTGAGAAATCGGGCATAACCGCCACTGGGTCCCTGCCACACCCGTTACCTGCCAGGGCTGCGCAGGTGGCTGTTGGGACGTACTCCTTACTCGGGCGAGTGACACGTCCCAAAAGTGACAGGCACGCCTCCACCTACTGAGAGACGTGGACGCAGATTGTCGAAAGGACAGGGACTGCGCCGTCAGTTAGGGACGTGGCCCAGTCTGACAGGTACGGCTTATTAAATAGAAGCTTCCTGAGGAAATCTCGTGCGGCCCATTCGCGAGCTACTTTGCAACGAGCTTTGAATACTTCAGAAGTACCCTTAGTAGAATTGGTCATCAGATGATTTGCCTTGTTCGGGAGCTCGGGCGAGCTGGCTTTCTTAGATTACAAGTTAAAGTTTGCCTCGGAATATCCCTTGAGGTAGCTCGGGGAACTCGGAGCTCGCATTGTGGCGAGCCCCTCCTTTACCTCGCTACCACATAGCGGACTGCTTTATGGGTCTATCACTTAGTCGTAGCGGAACACAATGTTGAGCTGTCGCTTACGCTGAGTCAGTGTCCACGTGTCGCCGTTTCATAGGTCGGGTCAAATCATCCTTCATCAATTGCCGCCCACTCCTCGGGCTAAAAGTGTCGCCTTAGCACGGGGAGTTTATGAAGCGCGATGGACTGATTTGACCGAAATTCAAACTTGATTGACTGTCTTCAATAAATGCATTTGCAGGAATCAAGAGATCTTCTGACTTTTTGGATTCCGAAAACGTGCTGAGGTGGCCTTTAATTCCGAATGTCGTGCGGCCGCGACTACCTTAATCATGGAAGATGTGCCGCCAATCGCCTTCGGTTTTTAGAAGGCGTGCGGTCAGGGCGCCCACGGACCGTTGGATCTGCTTTGATCCGGGTCGTCGGTTTGAGAGGGTGTGGGCTATAAATGGGGACCCCCCCTCGGCCCTATCTCCGTCCACGCTATCTTGCTTTGGATTCTGAGGTCGCGTACTTCGCCTAATCTACTCGAGTTTCTCAGTCCGCTCCGTTCCGTCTACTATGGTGAGTTCCAATCGCCGTCAGCCATGTTTGGGTACCCACGCCATACCTACCACAAGGGCGATAGCCAAGATGATGATGCTCCCTCGAGCTCGAGGGGAGCCTGGGAGCATATCCCGGAGGCTCAGGAGGCCTCTGGCGACATGGCGTCTACTTCTAGAGGGAGGGAGCCTGATACCTTTGGCCCTTCCTTAATGATAGCGAAGAGACTCAGGTCTCTGATCTGCTACTTTCGCCTTCCTGGGGACCTGGCTTACAGCCTCCCCACTAGCAACTTCCCTTGGGAGCATGGTCCCAATGACATAGTGATCTTTCAGGAACAGCTCGAGGCTGGCCTGCGTCTTCCCTTGCACCCCTTGATAGTGGAGGTGTTGAACCACTTCAACGTCACTATTGACCAGCTTCACCCTAACGTTGTTCGAAACATGGTTGGGACTATATCCCTATGTCACGAGTACTGCCTCCCTTTGGACCTTGACATTTTTGCCTCTATCCTTTGTATAAAGAATTCTGCTCCTGGGGTTCCTCCGAAGAGGCGCTTTTATTACCTCTCCCCCCGTCGCGGCTATAATCTCTTATACGAGCTGCCGAATAGGATTCCCGCCTGGAAGCGGGACTACTTTGTGGTTCATAACCCCGAGGGGTGACCCTTTCCCACCGCTTGGAGGGGCGCTATCCAGGACCCAGGGGCCGAGATGGACCCTGAGATTCGGAAAACGATGTTGTCCTGGGCGTCGGTAGGCTTCCTTTGCTCGGACTACTTAGCCGAGGAAAAGTTCGTGCAGGCAGGCTTGAGCTCGGGTAGGTCGGTCTTTTAGGTCGCGTAGTGCCTTGTGACTGTTGTGTACACATGCATTTTGTTTCTTGTTGAACTAATATCTTGTGGTCTTTTGGCAGCCATCATGTCTAGTGCCGATTCGCGCCGCCTTCTCTCGGGCAGCCAGAGACGCCAGGTGAAGAGGACGCACCCCGACCGGACCCCTCCTTCAGGAAGCACTGAGTTCGGGTCTGCCGTGCCGGTCCTGCCCTCTCCACTTGAGGTTTCGACGCCCCCTCCTGAGGGGACTAGTGGGATTAACCCTAGGGGAAGCAAGCTCCCTCAGCCGGGGGAGGTACCCTTTAACCCCCTTCAGCCTCGTCCTTACCCCCGATTCCCAGTGGGAAACTGGGAAGGGGTAAATGATTATCTAGTAGCTCGTCGGAGGAGTCGGAAGGCAATCACCAACGATGAAATCGCTCAGTGGGGAAACATGGAGCCCAGGGATCTCTCCGCGTTCGCCTCTGCGCACTACATGGTGGTAAGTGGCCTTTTTCCCTTTTTCTCTCTTGTTAGCCCTTTTCCGCTATCTTCTGATCTTTCTTTTTCGTCGATAGGTAAATTCTGCCATCCATGCCATGGCCCTCCAGAAGCGCATCCATCGCGTCGACGCCCTCGACCAGCGTGCTGCCAACTAGAACCTCCAGCTCGAGCTCAACCGGATCCGGGGCGAGCTCCATCACACCCGCAAGGGGAGCGAGTCTCAGGAGCTGCTCGTTCATGACCAGGAGGCTCAAATCGCTCGACTTACAGAAGAGAACGCACGCTATAGGGAAGAATCAGCGAGGATGGCGGGGGAGAGGGAGCTCCTCAGGCAACAGGTGCGGGACCTGGAGTCCACTCTTTTGAATCGGACCCGAAACTTTGACCAGATGGTGGAGGCTGAGCGAGAGAAAGCAATTTAGGATTTTAAAGACTCCTAGGAATTTCATGACCTCCAGGCGGAGTATGGCTCGGGTTCGTACCGCTCAGGGTTTAAGCTCTGCCGGTGGCTGGTTCGGAAGAAGTTCTCCGGGCTTAACCTCAATGGCATTACTATGAAGGGTCTGTCCCCTGAGACAGTAGACCAAGCGGACGAAGAGGAGCCTGACTCTTCGGAGGATGAGGAGGCGGATCCTTGAGGTGGCGTTTCTCTGGGCTTCTGTGGCTTCCGGGAGTCGTGAACTCAGTCTTTCACCAGTTTTTTGGTTGGGCGGTTGTGCCCTATGATCATCAAACCTTTCCCGAGCTGCTTAGCTTGGTTGCTGCACTTGTTATTTTCCTTTACTGCATTTGTTTGTTGTTTTTTTTTTTTTGACAATGAAAATTTCTCCCCTCTTCTGAGTATGATGAACTCCTTCTATTTTTGCTGAAGCGATCTCATCATTTGGGTTATTAAAGTTACCTACCCAAAGTAGGGCTCTTCGGTAGGCGTTCTCCCTATTTGTCATGTTTAGGGCCTCCGTGGCATACAGCGAAGTGATTACTACGTACGCCCGAACTAAGCATTGGTTGGTATCCCTTAGTTCGACTGACGTATCGAGATGAGCTATGCTTCGTAGGGTTTGAACCCGAGCTACTTACTTCTTTAATATTTCATACTTTGCCTTCGCTATAGAGGTAACTATCTTTCTTCACACCGAGGTCTTTGTTAGCTCGATGTTTTGGTCCTTAGGCTTAGAGAGGGACCCGTAGTCTGCTATTGGATTCTCCCAAGCCGAAGTGGCGATTGGGGTTTTCTTGTACCAAGGTCATGTTAGCTCGGTGCTCTGGCCCTTAGGCTTAGGGAGGAACCTGTGGCCTACTCGCTTCTTACAGATAATATTGCCTCAGATTGACAATTTTCCATGCTCGAGGTACTTGTTTCCCTTCGAGGGTCTCGAGCTTGTATGTTCCTTTCCCGAGCACCCGTTTAACTCGGTTAGGACCTTCCCAGTTGGACCCGAGTTTGCCAATGCCGGGTTCAGGTACCATAACTTTACGAAGGGCCAAGTCGCCAACGCGGAGGTTCCGCTTCTTGACCCTAGCGTTGTAGTACCGAGCTACTCTCTGCTGATGGCTGCGGTCCTAATGTACGCGAGATCCCTTACTTCGTCGACTAGGTCGAGGTTGGTGCATAGCTCTTCTTCGTTTGTTTGATCACTGTATGCTTCTAGGCGCAACGTTGGTACTTCAATCTCTGCGGGGATCACTGCTTCGGTGTCGTAAGTGAGGTTGAAGGGTGTTTCTCCCGTGGCGGTTTTCTCCGTGGTCCGGTAGGCCCATAGAACACTGAGTAGTTCATCTGCCCACAATCCTTTAGCTCGATCCAACCGTGCCTTTAGTCCACGGAGGATGGCTCTGTTCGTGACTTTTGCCTGACCATTTGCCTGAGGGTGCACGACTGAAGTAAAGTTATGTTGGATCCCCACGTCTCGGCACCAGTCTTGAAATTTGATGTCCTCGAACTATTTGCCGTTGTCGGAGATCTATACCCGAGGTAATCTGAAGCGGCATACGATGTTCTTCCAAAAGAAGTTTTGGACATTTCGGGCTGTGATTGTTACGAGGGGTTTGGCTTCTACCCACTTGGTAAAATAGTCCACTGCTACCACTAAGAACTTCCTTCCACCCGTTACTGGCGGGAATGGCCCGAGTAGATCAATGCCCCACTGTGCAAAAAGCCACGGACTGGTGAGGTATTTGAGGTTGGCAGCGGGTTGGTGGTGAACATTGGCATGTCACTGGCATTTATCACATTTTCTAACGAGTTCAATGGCATCTGCCTTCATCGTTGGCCTGTAATACCCTTGTCGAAGTGCTTTCTGGGCGAGGGCCCTGCCCCCCAAGTGTGCGCCGCATAGACCTTCATGAGTGTCGTGGAGTACGAGTTCGGTTTCGATAGGTCGCAAGCAACGTAGGTAGGGGAGCGTGTAGGATCTCTTGTATAGCCGCTCGTCTATCATGACGTATTTAGCTGCTTGACGTTGCACCCTTCTGGCTGCATTGCGCTCTGCAGGGAGGGTCCCGTGTAACAAGAAGCTCATGAGCGGGTCAATCCAGCTTCGCTCTGCTTGAACGACGGGAGCGACCTCCTCTGCCCCCCCCCCTGAGAATGGTAGGCCGAGATAGGTCCTCTATGTACACGGTTCTCATGGTGATGTCGCTAGTGCTGGCTAACTTGGACAGGGCATCGGCCTCGACGTTCACCGACCTAGGGATCTGTCTGATAAAGTGTGGTTGGAAGTTGGGCAGAGCCTCTCTAACTTTGGCTAAATAGGCGACCATGGTCGGCTCGCGAGCTTCATACTCGCCCGTGACCTGGTTGACCACGAGTTGGGAGTCGCTACAGATAACGATGTGCTTGGCTTTTACTTCTCTGGCTAAGGCTAATCCGGCTATCAACGCCTCGTATTCTGCTTCATTGTTAGATGCCTCGAACTCGAAGCGTAGCGCGTACTCCAGTTTCATGTCGCTTGGGCCGTGCAGAACTATTCCGGCACCGCTGCCCTGTTGGTTCGAGGAGCCATCTACATGAAGGATCCAGGGCTCCTCATCCTAGCTCACGGTTGGTCGAGCTAGGAAAGGTGCCACACTGGCTACTACTTCGCGGGGTTCGGACTCGACCGACCCGGGAGCTTCGGGCTCACCCGAGGTGGGAGCCTCGCGCTCAATCGGCCTGGGAACCTCGAAGCTGAATGTGCATTCGGCTATGAAATCTGCTAAGGCTTGGGCCTTAATGGCAGTTCGCGGCTTGTACTGGAGGTCGTACTCGCTGGGCTCAATGGCCCACTTCGTCAACCGACCGGAGACCTCGGGCTTAAGCAATACTTAACTTAGAGGTTTGTCGGTAAGGACGATAACAATATGAGCTTGGAAATATGGGCAGAGCTTCCGAGCTGCAATTATCAATGCGTATGCTAGCTTTTCCATCTCTGGGTATCTTGTTTCTGTTCCCTGCAATACTTTACTAACATAATAGATGGGTCGTTGGATCCGATCTACTTCCTTTATTAGTACCGAACTGACCACCTCGTCGCTTGCCGAGAGGTAGAGTTCTAAAACATCGCCCGTCGCTTGCCGAGAGGTAGAGTTCTAAACATCGCCCTCATCGGACATAATAGATGGGTCGTTGGATCCGATCTACTTCTTTTATTAGTACCGAACTGACCACCTCGTCGCTTGCCGAGAGGTAGAGTTCTAAAACATCGCCCTCATTGGGCCGGGTTAGGGTCGGCACGCTAGTAAGGTATTCCTGGATCTTGTCGAACGCGAGTTGGCAATCTTGGGTCCATTCGAACCCTTTGCTCTTTATTGTCTTAAAAAACGGCAGACAGCGGCCCGCCGACTTAGACATGAAACGACTTAGGGCGGCTATGCGGCCGTTCAACCTCTAAACCTCCTTTAGCTTCCGGGGTGGTTTCATGTCTAAGATGGCCTTAACCTTATCTGGGTTGGCTTCAATGCCGCACCGGTTAACGATGTATCCTAGGAACTTACCCGAGGTTACACCGAACACACACTTGTTTGGATTCAATTTCATATTGAACTTACGCAAAATTCCGAAAACAAAATGCAAGTCTTGTATTAATTCATGTGATAATTGGGTTTTGACGACCAAGTCATCTACATAGCATTCTACTTTTTTGCCGATTAACGGCGCAAACAATTTATTTACAAGCCTTTGAAAGGTTGCCCCTGCGTTTTTCAACCCGAAGGGCATAACCTTGTAACAATACAGGCCGAATTCTGTGATGAAGGCAGTCTTTTCTTCATCCGCCGTGTCCATCTTGATCTGGTTGTAGCCTGAGTAGGCATCCAAGAAACTTAGCAACTCATGCCCTGAGGTCGCGTCCACCAAACGGTCRATTCTGGGGAGCGGGAAGTAGTCTTTCGGGCAAGCCCAGTTTAGGTTGTTGTAGTTGAGCACATGCGCTATTTGCCGTTGGCTTTCTGGTCTCCCCGCGCTACCCCCACACCGAAGTCTGTTGGGAACTTCATAGCCAAGTGGTAGGTGGAGACCACTGCCCGTAGGACGTGGGTGATGGGTTGACCTACTATGGCGTTGTAGGGAGAGGGGGTCTCTACCACTAGGAAGTTGTGTTCGAAAGGCCATGTGCCGATCTCTACAGGTACTGTTATTTTCCCAACGGGCCAGACTTCTTCTCCGCTGAAGCCTACCAAAGAAGTGTCTGCAGGTGTCAGGTTGCTTCTCTGCAACTGGAGCTGGTCAAATGCGGTTTTGAAAAGTATGTCGGCCGAGCTACCCGAGTCGACGAGTATGTGCCTAACCTCGAAATCGTTGATTCTCAGCTTTATTACGAGCGCGTCGTCATGGGGTAATGGACCCCTCGTGCATCATCTTCTGTGAACTCGGGAGGGTCTTTCCCGTGCTCCCCTTGCCGACCTGTTCTATTACTATTATTATTGTTATTATTATTTTGTACAAAGTTTCTCAAGTATCCGCGACGGATGTGCTCCTCTATCTCATCGTGGAGGTTTTTACAACTCTCGGTACTGTGATCGTGGTCCTTGTGAAAACTACAATACAAACTCTTATTTCTTTCATTGGGATTCCCTCGCAGACGGGGCGGCCACTTCACGTACGGGGCGTCTTTGATTGCCATCAGAATTTTGGCCCACTTTGCGTTCAGTGGAGTGGAGTCAGTCTGGTATGGTGCAGGAGCTTGGAACAACTGACATGGCTTTGCTCCCCGGACAATTTCCTTTTTTCTTCGGGTGTTCTCTTGACTGGGAGGTTCCCCTTCTCTCTTTCTTTTTTCAGGTGCGCCCTCACCCTTCTGGTTGATCTCCTCCTCAGTGGCTATGAACTTATCCGCAAGATTTAGAAACTCGGTTATGGTCGCGGGTTGGCTGACGACCATGTGCCACTTGAACTCTTTGTGCTTTATGCCCTTCTTGGCCGCTGCTAGGCATACGACGGGGTCCAGGCGCGGTATCTGCATAAAAGCATCGTTGAACCGCTTGATATAACTTCGGATGGACTCTCCCTCTCTTTGGGCTACGTTGAAGATGCTTTCTTCAGTCCGTGGGCATCATTTGCTGGTGACAAAGTAGGACGTGAAGGCTTGTGCGAATTGCGCCCAACTTCTTATCGACCCAGGCGCCAAGTTCTGGTACCATGTGCGTGCTGCTCCTCTGAAAGTAGTGGAGAAGGCCACACACATGCATGACTCACTGGCTCACGCCAGGTGCATCTGTGACTGAAAGACGTCTACATGATCATTCGGGTCGAATGATTCATAATATTTGTCAAGAGGGGGAAGCTTGAAATCCTTGGGCATTGGGACTGCCAAGATTTCGGAGGACAGGGGGGATGGAACCGAGAGGAGGGGAGCCTTGGCTTCGGCCGAGCCTACCTCTTCTTTGCTCATGAGCTCGGGCAAATCGCGGGAGACAGATCGGCGAGCTCGGCGGCGGCATCTCTGCTTCTTGTTGGGCTCGGCGTTCGTGCTGCTCACCTTTGCGCTGTCCAGAATGGTTTGCGCCGGGAATAGCCCGGTCTGCTAGTGATGGCTGCGGACAGAAGGGGCCTGCTTAGAGTCTGTTGCCAGGATCTTGAACCGGTTTTCAAGGATCGGGGTTCCGAACTTCGACTGTCGAGGCGACGTTGACTTGCCGAGCCGGGTCCTCCCGACCTGTCCACCCGCGACGAGATCGGGGTAGTCGGTCTCTCCCGTCTGCCATGGGTGGAGGCCTAGTTTTTTGGGAGATTTTGGGGGCCCTCTCCTCTGCCGGTGTGCTCGCTCTGGTGGCGAGATTTGGCTTACTGTGAGGCTGGAGCTGAGGCTGTTGAAGCTGGGGTTGGGGCAGCTGGGGGAACTGCTGCTGATACTGGTACTGGGAGACCTGGTGCAGCATGTGCTGTTGATAGAGCTGAAGTTGTTGGAACTGTTGCATTTGAGCCTGCATGGCCTTCATGCACTGCATCAGGTGCTCCAACTGGTTCGGGCTGGCCGCTGGGGGCATGACCGAGGGTTTGATGAACGTTGTTCCGACTGTAGCGTAGAGTGGGGCGATGACGGGTGCCATATTGAGAGGCACGTTCAAGTTGGGAATTCCGTTTGCTGAGAGGGGGATGGTGAACTGTCCAATATAGACAATAGGAGACTAGGGCTGCTCCCTGGAGTTACCCATTTCCATGCTTCGTCCGACGTTGCTAGAGGAAGCCATGAGCGCTGAGTTGTTTCAAGGAAGAAGTAACTGAAAGAATTTAAAGGGGAAGGCCTTTTGAAGCGAATTCCACAAACGGCGCCAAATGATGTGGCGCGATCCGGACACTCCTAGCTGGCGGTTGACTGGCTCCTTGTTGGCAACGAGCGGCATCTAAGAAGATGAAAGGAAGGATTCCCGGGGATTTGCCCGATGGGAATACTTTGAAGCTTAAGTTAGTACTGTGTATGGGAAGTAAAGAGAGAAACGAAAGCTAAGAGTGGAGGTCGCGCTTTATCACTATATTCGAGAGGTTAGAGGTCTCGAGAGAGAGTTTCTCCTCTACCCTGGGGGCTTTTATAGGAGCGCTCTTGCGAGATCGGGCATAACCGCCATTGGGTCCCTGCCACACCCGTTACCTGCCAGGGCTGCGCAGGTGGCCGTTGGGACGTACTCCTTACTCGGGCGAGTGACACGTCCCCAAAGTGACAGACACGCCTCCACCTACTGAGAGACGTGGGCGCAGACTGTCGAAAGGACAGGGACTGCGGCATCAGTTAGGGACGTGGCCCAGTCTGACAGGTACGACTTATTAAATAGAAGCTTCCTGAGGAAAGCTCGTGTGGCCCATTCGCGAGCTACTTTGCAACGAGCTTTGAATACTTCAGAAGTACCCTTAGTAGAATTGGTCGTCGGATGATTTGCCTTGTTCAGGAGCTCGGGCGAGTTGGCTTTCTTAGATTGCAAGTTAAAGTTTGCCTCGGAATATCCCTTGAGGTAGCTCGAGGAACTCGGAGCTCGCATTGTTGCGAGCCCCTCCTTTACCTCACTACCACGTAGCGGGCTGCTTTATGGGCCTATCACTTAGTCGTACCGGAACACAATGTTGAGCTGTCGCTTACGCTGAGTCAGTGTCCACGTGTCGCTGTTTCGTAGGTCGGGTCAAATCATCCTTCATCAGTTAGTGTTGCCATCACTCCCTCCATGTATCACTGTTGTAGTAGTGAAGGCGATTCAGTTCTACTTATCCTAGTAAATAATTTATTTGGGTAAGTGTTTCCAAAGAAATATTCAATCATGTTTTTTTATTCTCCAAGTACAATGATCAATCATATGAATATATATATATATATATATGTATGTATGTGTGTGTAGAGGTGAGTAAAAAAATTGAAAAACTAAATTGACCAAAAAAAGACCAATTGAAATCGAACTGAATATTCAGTTAATTAAATCAGTCGGTTCGGTTTTTGTATATTTATATATTATATATATAAATATATTTATATATATTATATATTTTTTATACATTATAAATTAATAAATATGCATTATATATAAATATATTTATAATATATAATATATTATTTATTATTTAAATATAGTATTATATATATTTCTAGTATTTTATTATATGTTTATATATTTTTCTATAATAAATATTGTAAATATTAAAATACCATAAAATCGACAAACTAAACCAACGGTTAACCGATCGTCTTTGGTTACCGGTTTCCCCTAGTGTGTGTGTGTGTGTGTGTGTGTAGGTATGTATAAACATATATTTTATCAATAAATAATGTATAATTACGTTTTATATGTATTATATGAAATATTTTATATTTAATTTATTTTTTTAATTCAATTTTAAATTTTTTATTTGTAAAAAAATATTAAAAATTGCAATTTGAAGCCAAAAAAGGGGGTTTTTGGAAAAAATAACGAGGCAACATAGATCTCGAAAAGTTACCTAAAATAAAAAAAAATCACTTCAATCAGACATTGGAGTGCAAAGTTATAGTCTCCTAACATTTGCATACACAACTAGTATGCAACCCATGGCCTAGTCACCGGGTTGAACAAGTCAATGGTCCAACCATCTGGGTTAGGTGTTTTTTTTTTTTTCTTTTACCTTCTCTGAGCTTTAATCAAACCGGACCCGAAATCTTGACTGGTTGACAATTCGAGCGATTCAATCAGTAGAGTCAATGATGGATTGAAAACATTGCTTTTTATTTTATATACAAAAAATTAGGAATTATAAAAATTATTTATTATAATACATATAAAAAGTAAAAATATACATATGAAATTATTTTTATTTTACATATAAAAAATAAGAACTGTAAAAAATATTTATTATTATACATAAAAGCAAGAGTTATTTAATAATGTATGTATGTATGTATGTATGTATTAGGTATTAGGCTTGATTAAGCTTGCAAGCCTCACGAGTTGAGCTTCATTAGGCTCGAACTCTATTTAAAATTCAATTTAAAGCAAATTAAATTGAGTTTTTCATAAGCCAAACTCGAATAACTCGTGAAAAATTATATTCATCTCCACCCTTACTTGCCATGCCCTACCTCATCTACTTCTGAATAGTGGTTCACATCATGCCCTAATTGTATTTCACATTTATTTGCTGATGATTTTAGTTGTTGAGACTTGGCTGTAAACGGATTTGATCTGGTCGAATGCAATTGGCCTTGGGATCTTGGATCGGATTAGAATATAGGACTGGATCATATTTGGGTTTAATATGAGTTGCTTTATATGTTTTTGAAATAAAGAAAGAATTACGGAACTTTAAAAACCTATTTATTTTTAACTTATATATGATAAGTTTAAATAATATAAAATATTATATTTATTATTACAAAAAATATATATAATTATATATTACAAATTTAGTCGGATTTGGATCTAAATTGAATTGAACAAGGTTAAATCAACATCCATTTTCATTATTAATTAAATATAGATTATAAAATCTAATTCCAATCCAAATCCAATTATGCAAATAGATGATCCAAATCCGATAACAATCGGATCAGATTTTGTTAAAAGTTGAATGGATTCGACTTGAACACCCAGGGGGCCTGATGATGTATAAAATCTTCAAATCAGGTATCTGATTTAACACCCCTGATTATCAAATCTCTAATTAATTAAACAGCTCTGATTATTATCAAATCCCACTGCCACGGTGCGACCATGGTGGAGGATGGGCTACCACCGTTTGCACCCCTAATTATTAGGTAGAGGAGATATAGAATATATTGATTTTTTCTTGTTGAATAATATATAATAATTTATTTTTTGTATAAACAAGTAAACAACTTCTACTATGGGACTAAAAAAATCTACTTTGAGACCCTTTTAATAATACATTTGATTTTTTATAGCGACTTAATTAGCAAGTTACCTCATCACTGCCATTATTTTGAGTAAGGTTAAAACCGTCATTGACTCAGACGGTTGGACCATATGCTCAAAAACTAATATGGTTGTTGGCATTTTCGTGAATTTGAGAAAAAAGAGGGTCAAAGAAAAAAAAAAGGATAGGAAATTGGATGTTGGCATTCCCCAGGACCTAGCCACTCAGCTTTTTGGGCATAGAATATGTCCAAGTAGGATAAGGCGATAAGCCAAGTCTGATGATGCTCCCGCCTCCCCAGGAGGCCAGGACGAGTCGTGCACGAGAGTTGGGTCGGTAGGAAGTAGTCCCCCAATAGAGTTTTGACGAGTTTGACTTTTTGACATGCGCGTTTTCATTGCTCCTTCTTGGGGAAACTTTATAAAACAAAAGCATCTTGATTCTTGACCTTCATGGTTGGTCTGCCATCTTCCTGCTCTCCAGCTGTTGGTGGATCCCACCGCTCTACGGATTGCTTCCTCCTCCAAGTATATTGTAGCCGTTTGATCTGTGATTTTACACAAATCGATGATAAGGTTGGTACAGGAGAGGGTTCCTCCTGTACTTGGTCATCCACCACGGAGAACATGCTACTTACTTTATCCCACTGTTGAACCAGCTTGTCGGACCTGTGATCGAGCACAGGTAGCAGGGGCGCTCATAAAAAATCGAAAAACCGAAAAATCAAATCAATCGAAAATATTGATTAACCGAATTAATCAACTCGGTTTCGGTTTAGTATTATCGGTTCGATTTTTTAATTAACCTATAAAAGCTAGCTGTTAATCGAATTAACAAATATATATTTAATATATATATATCATATATTATCAATATAATATATATAAAAAATATGTATTATATATAATATTTATAATATATTATATATTTATTATTTATAAACATATAAAAAACCAAAAACCAAAAAATTGAAACTAATCAACCGATTAATCAATTGATTCGGTTTTGATTCAATTCTGAAAATCTGAAAAACTAAAGGACCAGTTCAGTTTTAGAATTTTGCTCATGGTTCGATTGGTTAAGCACCCCTACCTAACAAGTAGAGATGTATTTCCATACCTGCCTAACTGTTCAATTGATACCAACTCGCAATCTTTCAATTGTATTTTTATAACATATTTTAAAAACTTAAGAGTCATAATTTAAGTTGGAACAAATCAGCCAAAACTCGAACTTGATTTGGGTTAAATAATTAAAACCCTAACCCAACCCTAAACTTGAATATACATGACCTATAGGGTTGGGTCAAGCCAGGCTTACCATTTAAACCCAACCCATTGAAATCGCTTGTCACAAGCCCACTTTAGGTGTAAAGAGCCGTTGATTCAATCAATGACTCATTTGTCCCGTTTAGTAGGTTTTTTGAGGGCTGGGGGTAGAGGGTTGCACTTGAGCTCTACTAATCTTGCCACGAAAAATCCGATATTAGAGAATAGAAGCTAATTCATGGACCTTATATGCCAACTTAAGTTTTTAGGTAGAACAATTTCTTGACATGGTATAAGAGCCTCTTTGTGCAAGTGATCCAATGTCACCTTGATTATAATTAATTAAGGCCTCGTTTGATTTGAAGGAATAAGGGTTTGGAACCAAAATTGCATTCTCCCATTTGAAGAAATGGTCATTTCCTACCTTTTCCTTGGGAATGAAATCTCATTCCTGATGATTCTAATTTTCATTCTCATTTTTATCTGAACCAAACAGATTATGGGAATATACCATTCTGAGTCCGATTCCAAAAGATTTTGATTCCAATTCCAACTGTGGACCAATCGAACCCTAAATTTCAGCACAAAGTATGATTGAGCATGTTCTTGTCCATATTTCAAACTCAATATATTGCTTTGGCAATATTGTTTCTTCTCAAGTCCAAGTACTATGATGCTTATAAGTTATAGCGGTACCAAGGCTATTGACATTCCAATTGTTTGGTTTAGGTGGAATTGAAATCCCATTTCCATTCCTGATAGAATGGCACTCCCTATTTGAAGGAATGGTCATTCCCTTCCCCTCCCTTGGGAATGAAAGCCTATTCTAACTAATTCCAATTCTCATTTTGATTCTTATCTGAACTAAACAGACTATGAGAATAGATCATTTTGATTTTGATTCTAATTCCAAAAGATTTTGACTCACATTTCGATTCCAATTCCAATTCTCATTCCAACTCTGAATTATTTAGGGCTTTTCGTCTTTTAATTATTTTTTCCATATGGCCAAGCCAAACCATGTATATATTAGGCGAAACCTTTGGATTGTCACTTCATTACCCAACAAATATTAATGCTGCTTCACATAAACATTTGAATGACTTCAAATTCATTTTAGAAAAAAGAAAAGGAAAAACTTCCTTAATCGGGTCAAATAAGGTCAGTTTGGTGGGATAGCTGTTCAGGTTGGCTGAACTTTCAATATGATCCCACCTATTTTTGTTGTATAGAGGGATCTTGTGGTTGATCTAGACTTTCAGTTGGAGAAGGAATGGATTGAACTGACCAAATTTTCAAGGGAGATGACGGTTCAGCCCAGGGTCAGAATTTTTAGGCTTAAAGTACAGTTGGGGTAGGTATCAGCTCAGATTTGGTGCCAATTCATGGGCGGGCATTGATGTATAGAATGGGGGTATTTGATATTTTGAATATTTATAGATCTGCAGTGGAATTCAATAATTTACATTGGGCCTGTTCATATTTTTCCAAAATTTCAATTTCATGTCCAAAATAGCTTTATAATCATTCGTGCATCGGAGTGTTAGCTTAATAAATTGGATGAATGTATGGTGCAGAAAGACATGTCATTGGAAGAGTATGACCAATCAAACCATAGTGAAATTTGATCCATACCACGTTTTGAAGGCTTTCTTAAAAACAAACAAACAATCAAAAACAAAAATTGCCCACGAGAGATCTACTTTGAATTGGGGTAGGGGTGCAACTTGGGTGGGTTAGAATTGATTTTTTGCTATGAAGAAGTACAAATGCAAATATGTAGAGTGCAAAACCTTAAATTTTGTATTATTTGTATGTATTTGCACCGTACATATTTGCATTTGTACTCTTTCCAAACTGAGCCTAAGGCTGCGTTTGGTTGCATTACAAATGCAAATATGTACACTAGATATTTACCCATTTTCGATTCATGAATGCAAATACGGTTCACATTTTAAACTGTTTTTGAATTCATCTTGTTTGTTTGAAATCTGTGCAAAAGTGTGGGCCCATCATTAAATGCTCCAACTATCTTATGCTCCAATGCATTAACTTTGGTAAAAAAGTTAATTATCAAAAGAACACAAAAGTGTATCTAAAAAATAGGTATAGTAATACTCTCTTCTCAAAGTACAAAAGTGTTAGGAAATACATTTTTGCTCTGATAATCATTACTTTTTTATGTTTCAAACAAATTCTCGCAAACGCAAACTAGGGTTCATAAATATCTCAGTTCGACATTTATATCGCAAACAAACAGAGCCTAAAGGTAAAATTATAAATAAACATCCTATACTTTGGGGGAAGTGACTAATACACTTGGCTATGTTTGGTTAAGGAAAAGGTAGGGAAGGTCTATATAGGTTTCCCTGTCTTTCCCTTCCTTTCCCAGCATTTTCCTTCAAACCAAACATAGCCTTAGTGTCTCAGCTTTCAAGTGCTACAACCAAGTGCCCTAAACTTACAAAAAACCAACATTCAAGTCCACCTGTTAACATTTTCATTAGTATCTTTGACATGTGATATCATATGTGCCTTGAGACATTTCAAATTTTAAAACTATCCTTTACATATTTGTAAGAGTTTCAGAAGGACTTTTTTGAGTTTTATTAGATTGACTATTCTCCCAAACCATCTCAACAAAATCATTATCAAGACTGGATAAAAGGAATTTAATATGGGCAGTTTGGACCTTTTACCATTTATTGCATTATCAGTTAGACTGAGTGTTGATTTTTTGAATTTTGAAAGTTCACTACTTGGTTGCCACACTTTAAAGTTGAGGCCTTTGAGTCTGGATCACCTACCAACATCAACAGTCACCTCACATCTCATACTTGGTGGCTCCCAGTTTCATAATGAAATGTGTGGTGACAGATGAAGTTGGTAGGGTGTTGAAAGCATTTTCTTGGCAGGTGATTACAATTCACAGGATACCTATTTATAATTTTCTCTTTGTTATAATTTGAATGGATCTGGGACCAAAAACCTAAAACTGAGGTAGTGTAAAATTTTCAAATGGAGTTCGACTTCTATCAAGGCAACGCCAATTCCAACAACCTTTATAATCTTACATTGGGAATATCTTCATACTGGTATGCTTTATTTTATGGGGAGATACTCTCGATGCAAGGTTTTAAGACTGTTGGGACTGTGTGAACACGGGTTTACTCTGACTCAAATGGGATAGCCCATTGGCACTGTTGCACCCCTATTAGGGGAGACAAGATCTACTACTGACAAGACTTAATAGCCGGAACAGGATCTGCTCCTAACACATGGTCACCTCAAATACACATTCATTGTGCATTGGGAACATCTCCTATTAATTATAACTTATAAGCATGGTTTTCAAAACTGGATCGGACCGGGAAAACTGGAATCCCCAAAACTGTTGATTTTGGCCAGGAAACCGCTGAATCGGCCGGTTAATTATTCGAACCATTCTAACAGTTTTGACCTTTTTCAATTTTTTTAATTTTTTAATTTTTTTTTGTCAGAATGGGCCAACTGTTCAGATCGAACAAATGGACCATTCGACCTAATAACCGGACTTTTTATCGGTTTGATCACTGGGTTGGTTTTAAAAACCATACTTATAAGTATGGGAGATGCTCCCAATGCATGGTAGAATGTGTGTGTGAAATCAGTGTGAGGCGCCCTGTGTGAGGAGCAAATCCAGTCTCGTAATAGCCGCACATCTCAAACATAGGGTCGTATGTGAGACGTGCGACTGTAAAAAACCTTGTTGGTAGTATAGTCGAATAGAGCTAGACTCTGAGTGTGAATTGGGTCATTTGGGAATGAGTCAAAGTGTGGGGAAATAAGAGACATCTATAGACTCGTTATGAGCTCGAAACTAACTTGCCATGTCGAAGATTGGTAGATCGTTTAAGAAAGCTAATTAAATAATTGGAGCAATAAATCCATAGCTATAAAAAAAACAATAAGGTTAAACTAGGCATATGGCAAGTGGGTTTTCATGCTGAAAGTTGCCCTAAAAGGGGATGATTTGATTGGAATGTGATGAGGGCAGATTTGGCCCTCTAGTGAAATTGTGACAAGTGGGACCTCTTGACAACTAGACAGCTCGCCATAAGTAGCTTGCCATAGGCAGCTCACCATAAGTAGCTTGCCATAGGCAGCTCGCCATAAGCAGCTCGCCATAAGCAGCTCGCCATAGGCAACTTGCCACAGGCAGCTCACCATAGGCAGCTCGCCATAAGTAGCTCGCCATAGGCAGCTCGCCATAAGCAGCTCGCCATAGGCAACTCGCCATAAGCAGCTTGCCACAGGCAGCTCGCCATAGGCAGCTCGCCC
>NW_010729144.1:2552547-2581875 GCF_000365185.1 Nelumbo nucifera | reverse complement strand
AGAGTCCCCGTCGGGAAAATACCCCCGGGTCCTCTGATTCAGTTCTCGCAGGTCCCTCAGCTCCCGCCGCCTACAAAGGAGAGGAAATCACCTCATGCAGAGGATAGTCGGGTTGCACTGAGCCAGGGAGCTCCACCATCCTCTGAGTTGCAGGTCGCTTACGAGCAAGTCAAATGATGAGTCCACCAGGGAGCTCACCACCAGGCAGTTCGCCACCAGGGAGCTCGCCACCAGGCAGTTCGCCATTAGGTAGTTCGCCACCAGGGAGCTCACCACCAAGCAGTTCGCCACCAGGCAGTTCGCCACCAAGTAGCTCATCACCAAGGCACGTCACCACCGGGTCAAATAACAAGGTACTTAGCCAAAAAAATTTATACATCACAAAAAATGGTACGTAATCAGAAATGATTACATCAGAATGCTCTAAGGCTGTGTAACCCGTGAGAGCCCTACCTTGTAGCTCACTCATTGTTTAACAAATTTACTGTTGGTTCGAAGATTAAAGAAAGAGTTTAGCTACAATTTATGAATATTGGTTGCATCTGATATCAATGAGTCATAGTAAAATTTATTTATTTTTTATTAATTCATTTTTTATAAAATATACTTTTATGTTTAATAAAATGTATTCACCATCATATTCCACCAATTACAACTTTTCCGGCATGGTGCAGGCTGCAGTAGATGCACCGTAGGTAATTGGACTCTTTTGTTCACTAAAATTTCAACCTTATTATCACAAATTTTCCATTTTGCCTTTGCTGAGTGAATTTCCAAGCCAGGCACAAATCATCAACGTTCCACGTGGAAGACTTTTAAGTCATTGAGTCATTATGGCCGTTAGATAATATACTAGCTGAAGTTGCTGAATTGAACAGACTTATGTTTTGTAATTTAGTGGATAAAATAATTAAATAAAAAACATTCAACGCTAAAATAATTAGTAAACTACCCAACTTCAGCAATTCAGCCATCAAAGGAGTTCACAAAATTTTGAAAAACTTTTTCACTAAAAGACAAAATAATATGTTTTTATATCAGTCATTCAGCTTTTATCAAATGGTTTCATAACAGCTGAATCTGCTGAACAAAAAAAGCTTATTGTTTTGTCTTTTTGTGAATAAGATTTTAAGGTAGTTGTGGGGCTTTTAATGGCTAAAACCAAAGTTGAATAGCCCATTATATCTCAAGAAATTTTATTATTTAATTATTTTTGCAACTAAAATACAAAGCCATACATGTTTCAATTCATCCGTTATCAAACGGCCCCTTACATTTCAGAGTTACTGTCAGTACAATCAGCCCAGCAAACGGGAGCCTTACATATAATAAATTAATCGTGAGAGTGAAATGGGAAAATAATGCAAAGTCGTTTTCAACGTCATGAGGCCGATGAGGTCTATTGACTCTATTCATCATCTGGGACAGAAATTATGCGTGACTTACTAGCAACTTCCAAAGTTGTTAGACGAAAAATCTCTAGACGCGACAACAGACATTTGAATATCAAATCATCTCTCCAAGACAGTTATGCCGTTTGAAATTTTCTTATTATATATTTGTTAATTTCTGAATCAAAATGGGTCTTGGTCGTTGTCATTCATGTGCTTTAACAGGTTTTGAATTATACTTAGATTTGTCAGGTTTTTTTTTTATTGTATTATTATATTTGACAGCTTCCATTGTCTTTTATTGAAAATGCTTGATTCATGGATTCTTTGATGGTTTTCATGACTCAAGAGGAAATGACTATTTAGCCATGTATGGTGGTGGTTTGGGCATTCTAATGTCTCCCTAGGACTTTAGAAAGCCCATATCTCAAAGTAAAGACCCTGTGCACATCATATCAGCCGCACATTGGGAATATCTTCAGTTCAAGTATATAAAATTTATGGGGACATATTTGATTCTGTGAATATATAGGCCAAATTTCTAGTTCCCTACTTCAAATTACTCTACATTCGTTAATGCATTTGAATCTACGAGTAGCAATGAAAGATATTTTCCTATATATATATATATATATATATATTGGTGGGTTAGATTGGATTTTTGTCAAAATTTAAATGTGCCTAACTTAAAGGCCCAACCCCGTAGTATAAAATGCTTAGGCCAAACTAAATTTGCACCCCTCAATATCATATGGGGGATGCTTTATATAGGATTTATGCTCATGCGGCATCCCTAAATTTTCCTTCCTTTCTAGCCTACTGATAGAAGTTTTGAAAGCTCTATGGATAGATTTTTATGTTATCAGTCATAGGGGCTTTTGACAGTAAGTTGGGGGCAATTTCAAAAGCTGTTCAGTTAGCTGCAAAGATGAATTGGTGTATGGTGATGATCATTGAGTCAAATCGCTTTTGACTATTATGGCTTTTAAAGGATATCATGTTGTGAGTCAATTTGGTTTGGTAATCCTCCACAATGGCTTAAGTTCAAATTCTTAGGTCTTAGCTTTGATGTATCTTTTTCCAGTTAATTTAATATTTTATTAGTCTAGAGAAAATAAAGCCAAAATACTTGGGATTAAGGATGAATTAAATACGGCTATATTTGCTAAGCTTTTGCTTTTGAGGTTTTTTTTGGTTGGTTTTGTTTTGTTTTTAGTTTTTAGTGCTTTGAGTGTTTGGTAACAACTGATTTTAAAATGTTATAATATAAAGCCAAAACTTACCTAAAACACAAAGCCTAAAATTAGGGCGTTAAGCTATGTGCTTTTCGAACTTTAGGAGCACAAATTCAGAGGTTAAACGACGTAAGTTGTTGAAACTTAAAGCTTTGTTAATCTGAATAAAGAGGAAAAGGCCAAACACTTTTGCCCAAATAAAGTAAAATTACTAAAATATGATTTAAAATAGCCCCATGATAACTTGTCCCTACAACCCATAATTCTCTCCAGTGGCAATTTTAGCTGCGTAAAGCTTCAGTTTGTTTGAAATTTTGAATATATAATCTCTTAAACTATCTTAATGTTCATAAAATTGACAAACTATGTCCTTATTGTTTATATATTATCTTAAGCTATTCTTAAGTTTTCTGACAATTGTTTAAAATCTCTCTTGTCATTAATTTTTTGTCACACTCCATTTACATGTGACATCATGTGAGTGGAAATTATTTTAAAATTCTTAAAATACCCTTATTGTTCACCGCTGTTGTTGGAAGTTGTAGCAGTGGCGATGATTTTGGTATCACCGTTGTAGGCAGCGATGGCCACTGCAACTTCCAAATGGCAAAAATTTGGTGAGAAGGAGGTGAAGAAAGTTGAAGAAACTAATCTTGATATCGGCCACTAGTTTCTTGGGTGGGAGAGATAGATGGGATTGATCTAATACCAATTCTATTGTTGTTCCATCTCAACATCACAAAAAGAAATGGGATACTTGGACTGAGAAAACAATGTGAGAAACGGGTGGAAAGAAAGAGATTGAATCAGCCCCCCACAATGTCCCACAACACATCCCCACTGTGTATTAGGAACATCTCCTGATGATGACACCATCATTTTGGGTATTATCATTGGGAGATGTTCCCAATACATGGCGGGGGGCTGGTTTGAACTCGGAAAGAGAGGGAATAGCATTCGTTTGATCTTGTTTCAGCTTGGATCTGAAAATTTGAGCACTGCAGTACTCTGCTTCTCTGTGTCAAACTTCAGACGCAGATTTCCATTCGGATTCCACCGTCTGGAACGGAAAAAAAAAAGGAAATCTGCCCAGATAAACAAAGGGAATCTAGGCAAGAGGTTGGATTAGATCAGGTAGTAAGCGATTGATATGGCCACGAGACGACACTCTTGACTAGGGGTGGCAACGAGCGGAGCTTTTCACGAGCTGCTCGAGTTTGACTTGTGAAAAGCTCGACTTGGTTCGGTTTCTACCGAGCTTCGAGCCGAGCTCAAGCCCAATTCACTAGCTTAATTATGAAACGAGCCAAGCTCAAGCCTACTAGAGCTCGGCTTGTGAGACTTGTGAGCCGGCTCGAATATGTATATATATATATATATAATAATAAAAATATTATGATTATTAATTATTGTAATTCATAATTTTTTAAATATCAAATAAAAAATCTTTTTATATATAATTTTTTTGTTTTCATAAAACATCTTTTCTCAAAATCGAACTCGAGCCTCATACTATTTGGCTCGGCTCGGCTCGAATCTACCCCTACTCTTGACTCTATCTCCCGACAAGCGAAGCGAATATTACCGGACTCGGATGGTCTCGGCTTTCATGCAGACAGATTTTGTTGCTATTAAAAAGTTTCAGAGTTCGCGCTAAAATCTGGTGGGTATACAAACTCGCATATGGGTTGGGAACCGCCAACTCTGTCTCCACCTCCCTGACCCAGATTTCCTACAAACTTTTCCTATCCACTCTCTACCGGCTGTGATTTGCAACCATACATCTCTTAATTCATAATAGAGATGTACGGCTCCAATTCACGGCGAGTATAGAGTGAATAGGAAAAATGAGTAGAAAATCCCTAGTTTCTCTGCATGGTTTGTTGTAGCTAGACCTGTTCATGGGCCGGGTGGCCTGACGGGCCGGCCCGGCCCCTGGACGGGCTTAAGCAGGTATATAGGCCCGTGGGCTTAACCTCGGGCCAAAAAGTCCGACCCGCAATAAATTCGAGCCAGGCTCGGGATTTGCCAAAATAGCCCGGCCCGACCTATAAATAAACCTAAAAACCCTAATTGAATACCCCTCTTTTTTTCACCTCTTTCCCTTCTCTTTCCAACCGAATTCTTTTTCTCCACATCCTCTTTCCCTTCTTTATATATATTTTTTTCATATAAATAAATTTTGAATTTATATTTTTTTAATGTAAATAAATTCTGATTTATATTGATTATTGAATAGGGAAAATTTCTAATTTTTTTTATTAGGTCGGGTTTCGGGTTCGGGCTCGGGCTTCGGGCTTTTTATTAGGGCTGGGTTCAGGCCCAAGTTGTAGGCCCGTTGGTCGGGCCGGGCTCGGGCTCGGGCTCGGGCCTAACATATTTCTGTTAATAAAGAGTAAAAACCCGACCCGACCCGGCCCATGAACAGGTCTAGTTGTAACGAAGACGGGTGCAAGGGGTTTCAGTGGGTAGTTTCCACCCGGCCAAACGGAACTTTGCATTAGAACTTACGTATAGGACATACCCAGAATAGGAAGAAACGAAAAACGTATGAAAAAAAAAAAAAAAGAAACATTAAACCAGAAGCAGCATGTTAAGTTAGTGCATGCTTCATGATGATGGAGCTTATTTAGTCTTAGATTATATTAAAGACTTCGTAATATAACTCTGGTATTACTATTCTCAAAGGACGAAGCTTTTGCCGATCATGCTAGCAGAACCTAAAAATTGAAAAGAGATAGAAAGAGAGACTTCGATACATGCCTGTAAACAGTATTTAAGGAAAATACTAATAAGAAATGCCACTCTGTTTCTCCTTCTCTCATGATCCATCCTGTCTCCCCTTCTTCCTCTTCTTCTGCCTTCCCTTATTCAACGTCGGATCAGCTCCAACCCCTCAAGATTTTTCATCGAGACAGCTTCCAAATTTCTTACACGAATTGCAAAGATTCCAACGTTTTGGAATGTCGTTGAAGCAAAATAGTGTGCTCGCTGCTAACCAAGCTTGGAGGAAACGCTCGTCGTTCGACGTTTAACTTTATCTTCTTGAATTTTTTTAGATTTTTTTTTTAATTTTAATCTCCAGCCTTTAATTACTAATACATTTTTCTATTGTTGATGGTGTTAACTTTTTCTTCAACTTCGGTCTGGATTGAAGTTAGCGCAGGTAGCTGGTAGATGGTGTTAACTTTTTCTTCAACACCCGGAAAAAACCTACAAAACCACTCTTGCCTTGCTACGATCATTCGAGGCTCTGGGAGGTATTGAAACTTGGTGGCAGAGGAACTGGTGGAGGTATCTGAACTCAGCGCTATTGCTACTGAGGGTTTGGTGGCAGCTGCATACTTGGGCGAGGTGTAGGATGAACAACCGCTCCAGAATAAAGAGGCACGGATTTCTTTTCCAAACAAAGCTTCGAAAAAATTTGAAACGAAGGGTTTTTCATAAGTTAGGTTTTATTTTAAAAATTTGATAAACAAAAGGGCAAATTCGACATTTTGTTTACTATGGGTAAATGCACTTGGGTAAATTTTTCCTGAATCATCAAGCGTACCCATTCCAAATTTCATTCCGATCAAATGATCCGCAGCTGCCAATACATCTCGCGGTAAYAAAAATGTATTTTTCTGAGGGATATCAAGATTCAGTCTCCGATTTATATTTYGTCGACCAATCCTTCCTAATTCACATCTTTGTTGAAAAAATTTCTTTTGTAATTCTTTACATAAGGACTCAGAAAATMCCGGATCCCCGCCTACACAAGCAAATTGTTGATAAAACTCCAAAATTGCATTTTCTTTGGACCCAATCTTTTTTTTCTACTTATCGTTCAGGAAAGACAAGAAAATTTCAGGGTAGCAAACATTATCTAGAATTTCTCTTAGATTCGAACCCATAACTGATGATGAAACTAGAATAGATGTTTTTTGTTTCCTACTCACACGAGCCCATATCCTTGCTTTTCTATCAATCTCTAATTCTGATCTTCCTCCCCAATCTGATATTATGGTGCCGGTATAGACCDAAATTCCGTTATGGTCCAATTCTGAACGGTAATAAATACCAGGGCTTTGMAATATTTGATTGATCACAATTCTGTATATTCCATTAACTATAGAGGTTCCCAGGGAATTCATTAGAGGAATGTTTCCAATAAAAATKGTTTGTTCTTGCATATCCCTACCGGTTTTCCAAATTAATCCCGCAGGTACATATAATTCAGAAGAATATGTGAGTGATTCATACACAGCATCTCTTTCATTTATTAAGGGTTCTACTAATTGATATGTTAAATTTATATACTTTTCGAGACTGGCTGTTTTGCTGAAAGTTGCTCGTTGAACAGTAAATATTTAGGTTATTTGGTAAGATGGCCATTTGGCTCATTTCAATGGATTCCCTCTTGTCATCCATCGAGACAAGTGCAAATTGGACAAGTTCAGCTCAAGGCTCGAGCAATCAGGTCCGGATGTAGTAAGCACATTAGGTAAACATAATGAGTGAGCATGTAATAGCTGTGTGATACATGTCCTAGTTAATGTGCTTTTCATCCAAACGTTTTTGTTCCGTTAGATAGAAATTATCCATTATTTTATTATCTTTGTCAAAATAATTAAAAATAAAAACAATGAAAAAGAAAAATCTAAACATATTGGGAGTTGTGACTCATTTATGTTTCCTTTTTCATTATTTTTTATATTTAATTATTTTGACAAAGATAATAAAATAATGAATAATCTATGTCTAACGGAACAAAAACATTTGGATGAAAAACACATTAACTGAAACATGTGTCACACAGCTATTACGTATTCATTTATTGTGCTTACCTAACGGAGTTCATATTTGTGCCCCACAAGGGGGCGCCCACAATGTCCCACAACACATCCCCGCCATGTATTGGAAACATCTCCCGATGATAATACCATACCCGATGATATCATCGGGAGATATTCCAATACAAGGCGGGGATGCGCTGTGGAATATTGTGGGGCGCCCCGTGGTGGGGCATAGATCTGAACTCTACCTAAGGTGTCTACTACATCCGAACCCCGGGCAATCGTTAAAATATGAAGAGGCCCAGTCATATATATTGTACAATTATTCAAATTGGACATTGGGCTTGTACCCGTATGGTCGTATATCTAGATTGGCCAGATCGTGTGCCTAAAATGAGGAGTGGTCAAAGGAAGACGAGCCCAGGGCAGGGCCAGACCTCTATGTCTGGGCTCAGTTTAAGCCCAGTTAATTATGGACTGGGCTTGGGCTATTTAACTTGAGTCTGGAGGTACAAATTTGAAAGCTTATATATATATATATTTGTGTGATGGAAGTCTGAACGGTGCATATATATGTAGCTAACTGAACAGCTGAATGTCATAATATAACAACATAAAAACACTGAAACAAGTCCTATTTGAGCAAAGGCTTCTTCATCTACTTTTTATCAAAGATCTACATTGTGTTAGGGATAGCGTTGGAACTTAAAAAGTGAGGTAGCTTTTGAACATTATTAGATTTGAAGCAGATTGGTTCTTAAAATAAAAACATGGAAAGCATGATTTCATGTGTATATAATATCATGTTTTATAAATCATATAATTTTTGTTTTAAAAATCATTATTTTGATGGTTCCAAAAGTATATAAATTTTCTTTTTAAAACAAAAATACAGTTCAAGAACTTTTTTTTTTATTTGCTGATGTGATACTTTCAAACACAAATATAAACAAAAGTGTTAAAAACTCAGTATTTATATAGGCATTTTAACTACAAAAAGGAGATAAATTCTTAAAATAAGTAATGTCAAATGCAGCCTAAGATTCTAAGCAAGTGGTTCTCTGCTTCTATCTATCTTGTTATTGTGTGCTTGATGAAATAATGATAGCTGAATGAACACTGATTTCCTCTGTTTTTTTTTTTTTTTTTTTTCTAGTTATTGCTTATCTCTTGACTTTTTTGTCAGAACTGTCTTATGAACTTGTTTGCATTTCTTGAATTTTCAATATTTAATTCAAAAGTTTTTTTGTCCATTGATATATCTCTCTCAGTATCCCTCAGAATCTCCTGTTGAATACAAATTGAAGAACACGTTTTTGTTTAACAACGTAATATTTTTTGCAAGCCAAATGCGAGTCTAATTTTCCTAAAATGACTATAAAGAAAGAAAATAATTCATACTAGGGAACACCCAACACCCTCCTTACGTGTAAGGGCTAATCTAATTTTTTTAAAATCACTACAAAGAAAGAAAATATTATTCATGTTGGAGAACACTCTCTTTATGTGAAAACAAAAACCTATTTAGTAAATACTTTAGTTGGTTGCTTTGAAGAAGCTACTATAACTAGAAGATGCTTGTAAATGACTATACAATGACTAAGGTTGTATTTGATACTATTGATATTTTTACATCAAATATTTTAAGTAGATGAATACAAGTTGGTAAGAAATATGTGTTGTGACATGCATCTAAGAGTGTCAATGGATCGGTTTTGGATTGGACTTCATCCAAACCAAAATTAATTTGGATGGATTGGATGGACCAACAAGATAGGTTGAATTGGATCAGTTCAGATTTAATGGTCCAAACTATTTATTGGGTTGGATTGGACCCGTTCCATCTGTAAAGAATTTTTATTGGATTGGGTTGGATTGAGACAATATCTAGTTTATTGATAGAAGATAAGAATATAGGTGTTAATGGATCAGGTTTGGGTTAAAACCAATTTAAATTAAAACAAAATTGAACAAATTGGATGGCCCAGACATTGAATTGGACCAGTCCAAAATAGTCCAAAATATTCATTGGATTGGACTGGACCTGGTCCATTTGTAATGGACTCACATTGAACTGGATCAGATTGGACCAAATCCAGTTAAATTGACACCCCTTACATGCATCACATATAAGAGTTACTTTACATAGAAAAAATGCATGTTAAGGCTCCATTGTTTGTGGGAAAATTTGGGTGGGATGGGAATGGGAAAGTGTAAAAATTTATACTTCCATTGTTTGGTTTTATATATGGAAAAATAATGAGAAAAACACTATGACGAGCTACTTCTTCGCCGGATTCATGTAAGGTGAAAAAGAGAGCTCCATGACTGCAACGACAATCAGAGAGAGAGAGAGAGAGAGAGGGAAAATGAGGGAATCATAAACAATGGATGATCGAAGAAACTAGTCAAAACCAGTGAAATAGTTGCGGAGACGATAGGAATGATGGAGTATAGTCGTTGTGGGGTGCTCTGTTTCACCAAGAGGAAGACGAACAATAGTTCGTCGGCGGAAAGCAAAGACGATGAACGGAGAGGTACTAGAGGGTAAATGATCTTGGTCACCGCTACTGGTATTTCCTGTGTTTGTTGTTGAGAAGACGATGAACAATGCTTTTTTTGGGTGAAAAACAAAAGACAAAAGAAGAAGAAAGAGAAGAAGAGAGGAGGGAGGGAGGAAGGGAGTGGCTAAGAGGGGATGCCGCCACCGCTGCTCTGCTTCTGGGTTCGAACGGGGAAGGGGAGGTAGCAGATCGCTGATGGTAACGGGGATGGCACTAATTCTCTTCCTCCTCTGTTCGTCGTCGTTGGTTCCCTCCTCTGTTCGTAATTGATAGTAACAGTGGTTTCTCAAATTTTTCCACCGGGGTCGCACGATTTTGGTGCAACTCCAAATCCACGATTTTGGGATCTGACATCCCACATTTTTCTCATCCCATCCCTCTATTTCCCTCAAAATAAATGAGAGAAAAAGAAATATTTTTAGAATATTCCCTTTTTTCTCATCCCCATCTCACAAACCAAACAGAATAAGTACAGAAAAAAATGCTTGTTAAGAGATCCTAAGTTTCAAATCCCGGTGGTATACACCGCGTCTCTGGCAGAAATTGGCGGCGGAGATAAGTTGTAAGTGTGTGAACTTCTATCCATTCGCCGGAAGCCTCTCATGGCTAGAAGAATCCCCCAACCCCACCACCTCCATCAAAGAAGTGAACATCTCTCGCCGGAAGGACACATGGATCCTTGTCCTTTTGTGCATCTCCTCATTAGAAACCTAATCAAACTCAAGAACTACCCTCAATAATCTAGTATCCGAACTTTTAAAATGTGACAATCTAGTATATGGACCGTCAGTTATGTATATCAGATAATTCATGTACGATTTAAGACTTTTGAAAATATCAAAATTACCCTTAGAAATAAATACATTGTTCATCATCTTCTTTCTCAATAAAATGAAATAGAGGCCAAACTCTCAACAATCCAGACCATTATTTCATGATGAAAACCCATCAAGGCAAGAGCCAAAGGAAGACGGTTACAATTCACGTAAACTTACCAGAGTTCATCAAATTTTCTAAAACTCGATCAAAATCTTCAAGTCTCTGATGCAGAAGCTCCACTTCCAAAACACACAGAAACCCTCAAGCTTCGATTTAAAGCTCAGCTCTTCCCAATCTTCATAGCTTTATAATGACTTGAAACTTATAAATTCACAGAACCCATGTCTAATATCCCAAGACCTACTTCTCGTTACAGTGAAAATTGATCAAACTCAGACCCTAAATGCTTGATCATATTCAGTTTCTATTATTACTCAAATCCCTGCTCAGCAGCTATGCAAGACAAAAACTCAAATTTCCAATCTCCATGTTTAAATAAACAAAGCACATGTCTAGAAACTGAGAAAATTCCAACTGAAGCCAAAGAAAAGTCCTCCTTTCTGTCTTTCTGAAATCTCATTTTCTCAAATAATCAAAACAACCACTTTTCTAGAACCCAGCTCAAAGAATACATTCCCAATCAAGAGGAGGCTAAAGATCTCAACTGAGTTCCAAGCAAATTATCCATCGCGAATTCTTCTTCATAAATCACCAAAAGACCCGTGTCAAAGACTTCCACTTGATAAAACCTTCCTTTCCGAGAAGAAAATGAATAAGAAATAACTGTTAAGCGTAAAAAAAATGTCAAGAAACAGGAACAGAAACAGAGTTCCTGGTCAGCTTAAACTACAATTTTTATTCATGGGTGTAGTCGTCGTTCTTCACGTCCCTTCTATGTAAGCGTCTGGCGGTCTGAACTTGACTCAACGGAAGAGATAGTTTGGCTTTGCGTTTGCTTCTTTTGTTAAACCATGTCATGTGAAAAGGATAACAGAGGAACTGAAATACAAAATTTGTTTTAGAAAACGACCCAGAACGGAGCCGTTCTGGCCACCGGTTTCTGGGTCTACAGTTCAATTATTTGTAGGTGCTCGGCCTCCCTCTCTATAGTTGTTGCAGATTTGTAGATTTGCAGATTGCAGATAGTTAATAAAGAAAATCAAATGACATTTGAAGGGCATTTGTGCCTTTACCTATGACACTTAACGGCTGATTAAGTATTAGATTGTCCTATTTTGAAAGTTCGATACTAAATTGGCACTCTCGGCCTAAAGTACAAGGTGTTTATAGAAAATTTTCCCATATTTTAATGGCAATGATAATTTTCCGAGACAGTAATGATAGCATTAAATTAGAGAATAGTCAAACAGGAAGGGTATACTTGGTCAATTAACTAAACCATAAAGATGCTTTAAGACATGTACCCAAAAAGAAACCTCCCAAATAGCAGCTCCCATCTCCTAGCCTCAGACACTTCTCACATCACTGCCCATAGGCCATTAGGTGTGCATTGCAAAAATATATAAAACCCAAATATACCATAATTCAGCCTTAGAAATAAGAAGACTTTTTGGTGAAATTTCTTTTAATAATTTTTCCAAAGTGGTTCAATAAAAACAACTCAAGAAACAAAGCTTCAACCCTTTCAAACAGGCCCCAAAACCAACCGAAAGAGCTTTTTGCAATTCCTACAGATGATATCTAACTTGCCTTTAGGCTATGTTTCGCTTTGAAGGAAAATGTAGGGAAAGACAGGGAAACCTATACAAGGTTTGTAAATATTTTCCTACCTTTTCCTTTCTTTCTCTGCATTTTCCTTCAAACCCAACATAATAATCACTTCACTTAATCCTAATCAGAAAGATTAAAACCTTAATAACATTATTTTATGTTTTTTGAAAATTTTACTCTTCATCTCCTCTATGATGTTTGCCGCGCAAGAAAGATTTATCATAAGTCATAACTCATAATAAACTATAGTCATTTCTAACACTTGTTTTTTTGAATTTGTACTAAAGGAACAAAAAAAGAAAATAACGTCAATAAACAAATACTAATGAAACATAGGATTAATATATGTAGTGAAAGTTGAGTTGAGATCTAAAATTGAGAAATTCTATGAGGTTTGAAAAGATAGAAAGACCGACCCAAAATTGACTTTGAGTTAGATTGGGTTGAGTTAGGGTCGAAAGAATTTAGTTAGGATTGGATTGAAAGTCGATTTGGATTAGAGATAAGGTTTAAAACTTAAGGTTGATGTGGGGTTGGCCTCAATTGGACCTAACCCGGCCCGACTTGCAGCCCTACTAGTAGCCCCAAGTCCTTGATCTTTATGAAATTGCAAGTCTGCATAAAAAAATTATTTATCAACAAAAGTATGCATAAAAAATGTTGGTTTCAGAAACAGAAAGCACATTTTCCCCTTAATTAATTTTTTATAACGTGCATCACAAGAATTTAAGGTCCAACCGCCACCTAGATTTCACATTCCCAGGACCAGTTTAGGATTCCAATGATCTTTATCCTCTAAATAAATTACCTTTATGCATTAATTATGAACTTCAAAGCCCAATTAGCTAAATTTCAGCACAGAAGCATTCAGAGTACCACTTAATTTGAAAACGGGCATCCAATGTTCTTGTAAAATATTGCTGGCCCGGCTAGTGTAGCACTCGGTTCTTTTTCCCCTGATAGAAGGATCCTTGTTTATTATTATGTATCAGAAGTCTTGGTATACAATCAATACACTAATTTATTAATTTATGGAGTGTTCTCCAACGGAAATTGTTTTTCTGGTGCAAGTTTCAAAAACAAGACAACCAGCTGGCTTGAAAATAAATCAGTTCTTAAAAACATAAAAATATTGTTCTTACATCTTTTTTTTTCAAACTGAAACAAAAATCATGTTCTTCAATTTCTACAGTTTAAAAGAAATGTTTTCATCTATCATACGTAAATTATATAATTTCTATAATTGTAGAATGCCCCCTATTTTTCTGATTCTGAGAACTGAATACTTAGAAAAAGAATTGGATTCTTATTTCTCCCTCATTAAGGACCCTTGAAGGTATTAAAGTAATACCACTACGTTCCATGATCTTGGCGTTGAATGTGAGTGGAGATAAGAGAGATCTCTCACTATCTCAGTCTCTCTAGCCTGCCGTCCTCTAATCTGCATCTCTCTCACTCTCTCTCTTTAGATCTCATGGATCATGGGATGGGTGATAGTGGAACAGACACAGAAGTTTCGCCTCCACAAATATCAAGCGATGTGTCAAGTGTGGCCATGCCTTCTCAGAAGTCTATGATGCACGGGAGTTTTTTCTGGGGCAAGGATGTGGAGATTCTCTTCTCTGGGTGGCCTCAAGGCGAGCTTGGCATGTACATCTTGGCTCTCTTCTCAGTTTTCCTCCTCGCAGTGGCTGTGGAGATGTTATCTGTTTGGAGCGTCAAGTCTGCAGGGATGAAGGCAGCTGGGACGATAGCCAGAGTGACTCATACTGGGCTGTACCTTCTTCGCATGGGTCTCTCTTACTTGATCATGCTCTCTGTCATGTCCTTCAATGGAGAAGTCTTCCTCGTCGCTGTTGCTGGTCATGCTGTTGGGTTCTTTCTTTTCAGAAGTCTGGTCGCCCACCAACCCCAAACTCGTCTCAATGACAAGCCAATCACTACACTACCAATCTCAGTCGTGTAGAAGCCTAGCTAGTTTTTCAGTTGTTACTTACTAATAATTAATTAATGACCCTTTATTGTACCCATTAGTCCTACTTAATTCTAGGACCTTTTCCTTTCTTATGAATTCTTGGTGTTTTCTTTTTTTTTTTTTCTTATTTTTAAGGACCCTAATGTCAACTCCCTCAAAATAAGATTTTCAAGAAATAGAGGACGGGAAGACCAAGTGACAATTCTATAACAGTTGAGAGCATGTTAAGTGAGATGTGAGTTATTCTGTCACAATGAGTGAAATTGACTTAGAAATCAGACCATACACTGGTATTTCTAATTTAACACGGTGTTTCAGATGAGGTCGCCAACACTCAACCGAAGATCAGAAACAGACTTTGCATCAAACCGAGATCAAGAGCCATAAGTAAGCCAACATTGTAAGGATTCAAGTCGGATACCTGATTTGAAGAGTTCGCACTACATCAGGCCCAGGCTGTTGGGTCAAGCCCATTCAAATTTTAACAATTTCCAATTCGAATATGCCCAAATTGCACCCCCTACAGCCTGATCTTGGGTCAGGCTTGAGCTTAACTTTTGTCAAAATTTAAATGGACCTAACCTGAAACCTGATAGTTAGATTTTTCTTAAAACTAGGAACAACCATCCCTCATTAGCTGGTTTGTCCCAGCGGAGACGCGGATTTGATACCTGCAACCATTGACTTTGGAGAGGAGGGGTTATTAGTGTGGTGCTGTATTATTCAAATTGCCCCTATTGGGGATTGAAAGAACAACCATCCCTCAACAAAATCCTTGTTGGGATCAAAATAGTATAAGAGGACAAATTATAAGAGATTGACCTTGGAATATACAAGTAGCAGTGGCATATATCTCTTGCCTCTAACAATACTTATAAGCTTGCCTTCAATTAATTAAAAATAACCTTGGGTGGTTACCAGAAAAAAAAGACATGGGTACCTTGACCGTGGAATTGCATAATTGAATATTTAGATTGGCTGAAGGAAGGAGTGATTATTAGGGATATCAATAAGTTAAGTTTAATGTCGATGACCCAATAAAGGGGCATGCTCTACATTTGAACTTGACTTATTGAATATTTAGATTGGCATTTCTCCATTTGAAGAGACGTGGATTCAAATTCATAAAGGGACATCGGACATGCTCTCCACATGGTTAAAGTCCGATTGGGAGGGTTTCTGCATTGATTGAGCTTTATTAACCATTTTGGAGAAATTATACTTGAGATAGTTGAAAAGTCGATTTTGGAGTTCATGTAGGCCTATTTTTGGCTTTCTGGTTTTATACCAAACGTGACCTGAGATGATCTGAGATCGGCTTCTATCAGGGAAAACTTATGCCCTTACCATTCTAATAGCCTTTTACAACCTTGCATTAAAATATCTCCCCATAAAATAAAGCATACAAGTATGAAGATATTCTCAATGCAAGACAATAAAGACTGCTCGAATGGGCTTTGCCCTGACTAAAGCCGTGACCCATGGCATTTCGGTTCAGGCTTCTCAGCTCACGTAACATCAAAAGCCACTGCATAAAAGTCCTTTCAAATTGAGAACTAAATAGTAGTGGGTCCGTGTAGGATCCCACTAATTGGGTCAAGTGTTTAGTACCCCACCTGTAGGGCCAAAGCTGCATCACATGTATCCAACAATAAGGGAAAAGTACGGATGGGCCCGATTCAGATTCCTGAAACCCAACCCACCCCTAGAAGTAGAAGATTTCGAAAGCCCAAATAACTTTGGTAGAAACATTTGATGGGCATGTTCCACATGTAAGGCAACTTGTCTATGCTAATGACATGGAAAATGACTTAAATAGCCTCCCCTAAATCCTAATGTTTTCTAGTTAAGGGATCCTTTTAGGGGATGTTTGAAACTGTGGCCGTTTTTCAAAAAAATGGTGCCATGTCCGATTCACATAGGCATTTCAACAAATGCCCATATATCTCATTATTTGGTTCAGTCAATTATTAAAAAATTGGGCATGCCTCGAAAATCTGCATCGGTGAACCGTTTGCCCCCAACGGTTGACTGATGTGTATCCTATGTGGTGCTTACCTGTCAATACATACATGAAAAACAGTGATGAAAATCACCTTACCAAACAACATAGTGTTGCTCACTACCTACGTAGCAGAGGCATTTTTTTGTGAAAAACGGGTCTTAGAAGCATGGACATTTTTTCTTGAAAATCAGTCCCAAAAAGTTCCCACGCTTCCAAACACCATGTTAATCTATTCAAAGTCTTGAGCTTCACCAAGACTACATCAAAGGGAGTGAAAATCAAAGCCCTATTTTTTTCTCCCCTCTTTTTCTATTACGTTAGAAAAATCAAAGGTACATAATTTTACACCTTCTTAGTATATATTTGGCATCGATGCTACAGATGCTGAGAAAACGGTGTTGCTGCTGATGTGTGGGTTAGAAGTAGAAAACTGTGCCTTTTTTTTTTGTTTGGAAATGTTGCTGCCAGGTAGGACGTTTCTTGGAGCAACAGCAATGCTTTCTGTTTGGTACCAATGCTCCAAGAAACGTTTTCAGCACCGGTACCCATTATCTAGTGCCACGTCATTACCACCTCACATCCATGTTGGCAGTAACAAAATACAGCTCCAAGAAATGCCAAATTTGACATTGCTCCAAGTCATGCCTTCCCAATTTCTAAGGTATGGCTTGGAGTACCATTTTTTATGAAAAAACGGTTCAAAAAAATGCTCGTTTTTTATGAAAAAACACCTTCATCTGATGTTTTGATCTATATATTAAATGAGAATGGCTGAAGGAGAAACCCCTTTGGTTTGTAGTTTGTACCAAGCATCACAGATCATGTCACCAACCAAATTAGAAATTTAGAACCCAGTAGTGTGATAAGCTTCGGGCATATGAAAGAACAAGCAAAATGGTGCTCTCTGTCTCATTTAATCAACTGAAATCCTTCAAAATAATTAAAAAAGGCAACCAAATCCAAATGAGGATTATCTTGTTTATAATCCTCCCTCAATTATTTCATTTTCATTAGTTAGCACTACTAAAGGGAAACATTCCCATCTGCAGGATATCAGGTAGCAGGGAACCCAGTCAGGCAAATGGTTTAATTACTGCTGGAGGCCTAGTGCTTGTGTGGGGCGTTCCAATTTGGGCGTCTCTGATAAAGACTAGGCCTTGTGGTGTAAACTCTCCCTCCTCCTGGACTTGTCTGAAAGGGATAGAACCAGAGCAAACTTGTTGAACATTGAAGATAGCAGAATCCAGCAATCAAATTGAGACCCTCCATCTGTTTTAATTCTCATAACAGTGCAGTGACTAGTCAATTCCTATGATGAATAATGAAGATGATGAAGCAAATGGTGGTGATGGTGGGCACGACGGTGAAATGCTTCTAGTAGTAACTCTGAAATCAACTTGGTGCAGGATCAAATTGCCAATGAACTATGGGTGAAATATCAGATGACTTAATAGCATGTTTGCCGTCTAGTGTAAATTGTGTTCAATTTGCTTTTATTTCGTACATATATTATACATTGGTCTACTTTGATAACATACCATTAGCTTATATTGCAGAAGATGTGCACATTGCTATTGTTAATTCCATTATGTTACCATTAGAATATTCATGATACTTGTTTTTACAATTGCCATATAAAACTATATGTAGATACTAATGACGGAAGGAGTTTCTTTGCCAATGTACTCATGTGGAGAGGGAGAAATGACAACGCATATGGCCAAGACCGATAAAAACTATGGACGGTGGTTCATCCGTTGTCCATTGAGAGGGAATCACAGAGGCTCTTTCATATGGGTGGACTAATACAATGGGGGATACCCAATACTCGGTAGGAATGCCCCAAAACAACACTGTTGTTCGACAGTTGTGCAACCACATCCAAATAATAGTAACGTTGCTTTGTTAGCTTGTTGTGGTTTCAATATCCCGTGTTTTATATTTTGGGCATGGGTATGCTTGATTGTTCTTTTATTCCATCTTATGAAATAAAAATGATAAAAATATGCAACTTGTCTAGTAGTGTAGACTTTTTTTGAATTTAACTATGTACAGAAAACTAAATAGATTTCACAATGATGTAGGCTTATATACAAAAACTTATATGACTTATTACTTATCGTTGCAAACTTGTTAGTATGGAATACATAAGGATTTTGTTTTTTTATTTTTATTAATTTTATTGGATGTAATTGAGAGAGAGAGAGAGAAAAGAGTAAATTGAGACGTGAAATTTACTTGAATTTGGGCTTTGGCAGGCCCAAGCCAAGCCCAAATTGATCTACCTTGCCAATGGTATCTTTGTTATTCAAAAGAAAAAAAAAATAAGTGGTTCAATAAAATGTTGGAAAGAAGATAGATATTGGCAACTTTACATTTCATAAATGTAAAACAATTCCGTGTTGTTTTGCTCAATTTTCTTTTGAATAACATTAATAGCCATCATTCCCTTATAGGTAACAAAGATAGATTGATAGATAGATAGATAGAGAGTCAAAGTGAAAGTGTCATATATCCACCGTTGGATGTGGATTATATAATATATTAACCGTTGGATCTGAAAATCGGTCTTCAAATTGAAGCATATGTAATTTGGACTGTTGGATTGACTAATGTATCTTATACACCACAATGAAAGTGTCACACTGAAACATCCATATGGTTGTTTCTTGAAATGCCCCACTGAACAGCATGAAATGGAAAAATGTTTATTGTTGCTGAAGTGTAAAGGGGTGTTTCTTAAAACACCAAGATTAAACATAACTAAACAACAAAGTGAAAAACGTTTAAAGTGGGCGTTTATCAGATAAACGTTTTTCTAATAAACGCCCACCCAATAAACATAAACGGAACCAAACACATATAGTATCTTCTAATTGTTTCCTCCTTGGAGAGAAACTCTTTTTTACCACATACTATGGGTCTAAACAAGTGCGATATGGTTGTTGTCTGCAACGATGAAAAACAACGATGTGTGATTCTGGACGTTCATGCCAATTTCATCATGAACATTCAGGCCAATTTCTAGTTATTAGGGAACAATGTTTCACCCAATTTCATCATTAATAAACTAAAAAAAGAGATGAAAAACGAAGCAAACATACCGAAAGCAATAGGAATCTAGAATTGCTTTTAGTACCCCATTGATCTCGCCTCCTCTGTTCCAGTAAGCACAACATCGCCACTACGTTCTCTCCGGCAACCATTAATAGCCAATCGCGGGAAGAGAAGGTTTTGTCAGAGATTAGTTTCCTCCCCTCTCTATGCTAAAGAATGGTGTCTATGACGGGTGATACTGATAGAAAGTGCAGCCCTCATCATCGTTGGCTGTTTAGATTACCCATCATGTTCTGAAACCATTCGATGAGGACACGAAATGGTAGAGTTTTTAGTTTTTGGATTTGCATTTCAGTCAGAGACCAATTCTATCCATCTTTGAAACATCATTTCGTTTCTTTCAGTTGGGTTTTATTTTAAAATTTGCAGAATAGTGGAGGGCAAATTTGACATTTCGTTTCTTTTTATTAATACTTAATGGCGATGTCAGTTTTTAGAAATAGTAAGAGTAGTTTAAGACAATATGTAAACAGTTAGGGTATAGTTAGTCAATTTCGCAACCAGTAAGGGTAGTTTAAGAGATTTACCCTTAATTTAAATGAAACTTTATAATGTTTTGAATGTATTTATGCATAGTTGTCATGCGTTTTTAAAGCTACGTTTGATTAGTTGTTAAAATCACTACAAGAAAAATGGTTTAAGGCAGCGGTCATATGACCGTTCGCTTAGGCCTTTAGGTTGCCACCTTATATCTAAGGTAGCGATCATTAGTCCGCCCCCTAAACCATTATCAGCCTAGATCAGGACCACCGGCTTAGATAGCAAAGACTGTTGCCCTTGATGATCAGTCCGTGGTGGTTCCATCACCTCTAAAGCGGCAGTATGTCAGAACCGTCAGCTAAGCGTTAATAAAGTTGGCGGTTTCAACCGCCGCCTTAAGTTTGTCAAAGCGTCACTTGTGGTTTTAGGTGGCGGTCTGAACCGCCGGCTCAGGTCCTATATGACCGCTGCCTTAGATTTGTCAATGTTTTTAGGTGGTGGTTTGAACGCCGGCTCAGGTCCTATATGACTACCGCCTTTGATCTATCAACGTTTTTAGGTGGCGGTTTGAACCGCTGGCTCATGTCCTATATGACCTATTAATACGTCACTTACGATTTTAGGTGTCAGTCTGAACCACCAGCTCAAGTCCTATATGACCTATCAATACGCCACTTGCGATTTTAGGTGGTAGTCTGAACCGCCGACTTAGAACCTATATGACTGTCGCCTTAGGTTTATCCGCCGGCTTTGATATATATTTCTTATTTTTATTCCAGGTTAGTTCCAAAATTCTTTTTTACACTTATACTTTAATTCCAACATTCACCACTTTAATACCTATCTAATAAAAACGTCATGACAATTGATACATAAAAAACAATTTAAATAAAAAATGCAATTTAAAACAAAATATATTAATTTAATTATTAATTATTTATTATGATATCCAAAACAAATTGTTGAAATATAATATCCAATTGACATATAAAAAATACACTGACTTAAAAAAATTCAATTTCTCGAATAATGTAACACATCTTCCAATGCAAATCCAAACATAATGGTTGAACCTGTAAATCAGAACATATACATTGTTAGAGAATGTAAAGTAAGCTAGTGATATATCAACAAAAAATGTATAAACTTTTATTGTTGAGCCTCAGTCCTCGGGGTGCAGCAATATTGAGTTCACAAGTATGCCCATTTCACCCTAAAAGAGACAAGGCAAAGGATGTTGCAATCTTCTTCCTCTAATTACCCTCATCCATGATTATGATGGCTCATAAAAAAAGATAACGAAGGATGTTGTAATCTTCTTCCTCTAATTACCCTCACCCATGACACTGTTAAATATAAAAAAAGATAACGAAGGGCACAGCTACTGCTACACTTAAGTTGTTCCCCACAGAGCATGTCTGCAGACAAGGAGCAAGACACTGTTAAATATAAAAAACTGAATATGATCATCTTTCAAGAAAAAAATGGATATGATCTTAACCAGGTCCAAGTTGGGTCCATATATTTAGAGTCTGCTAGGAATTGGACCTAATTGGTGGGTATTATAGGTGTAACTTTGCCAACATATTATCTTTCTTGCATAAAATTTCCATCCTAATGGAAAATCAGATTGATAAAATGCTAAGCAACCTGTTATGGGATGAGGGAGAAGGGGAAAAGGTTGAATCTTGTTAAATAGGAAAGTGATTTAAGTACAAAAAAACTCTGGAGGATTGGGTTTTGGGCTAGAATCATGAACAGAGCCTTTTTGCAAAAGTGGCTCCGGGATTTGGGGAGGAAGGGCACCTATGGAGGAGAATAGTGGTGAATAAATATGGGATTGTGAGATTTGGGTGGGATTCAAGATCAGAGAGGTATCATCATTATATGGGGTATGCTTGTGGAAGGTATCATGAAGTTCAATTCTATTTTTTATTGGATTTCAAAATCTTTAGTGGGGGATGGGTCTAAAGTAAGATTTTCAGAAGATGAATAGTGTTAGGTTGGCAGGTTATAGAGATTAAACTTTAAGGATCTCAACAAAGTAGAAGCAGTAAAGATCCAGCCTGATTCAGATTATTCTGGGTGATGGAAGGAATATGTGGATGGAAGATTTACAGTGAACCCTATGATTCTTTGATCAGAAATCAGGCTGAACAATTTCCATTTAGAGGCTTTTGGAGTAATTCTATCCCTCATAGAGTAGAGCCTTACATGGTTGTTGTCCTTGGAATCTTGACAATTAACCATCTAAAACCTAGAGGTTACTATTTATGACATGTTGAGGAATTTGGAAAGGTGGCAGAAGAATTTATGATATAGGAAAAAAATATCATATCAGAAGATTTTTGGCAAACATATGCTCAAAGATAAAGGAGTGATTATGGTCTCATCCTGTTGTTTAGAGATGGGTATAGATCGTCAATGGGAGCCCATTTCTAGATTACATTGGACTTTGTTTCGGAAGAAGTTCAGTTGTCTTTGAATTTTCTCTTTTTCAGTTGTATTCAATTTCTGTTTTATGTTTCATTATAGGTGATCTCTTTACCTACTCTTGCAATCTCTTTCATTTTTAATAGAAATTTTACTTTGTTATAAAAAGTGAATCTTGAAATTTATAGAGGAGGTAAATAAATTCATTTTTTTCCTTTTGTTTCTGACTACACATATACAACGAGGTTTACATTTTAGTTTCTTTCTACAAGTTGTCAATTTTCACACACCAATCTAAACTGGATTGCAGATCAGATTTGCAACCCCTGTATCACACCTGTACATAGCCTTGGATTTGGCACATATAATGGATTCTAGGTCTGTGTATGCATGGACCAAGCTTGGGTTCAACCCATTAACACCACTATACTTAAAGATGGAATTACATATTCACAACTAGATTGGGAGAAAAGAATGGTCATGAAACTAATACCAGGTACAGTCATGTAGAGCTTATTTGGAAGATGAAAGTAAACTTAATTGTCTACATTTTCTTTAATTAATTTCTTTTGCTGGAAGGATATTGGAACAAAGTGTAAATGGGAAAAGTATATAGATGTCATCTATTGAGTCCAGAGTTCAAAAATTAAATAGAAAATAAAAAGCAATAAGAATGAAAAGCAGAAAAGTATGATCCCAGTGTACTGTCATGTACTTGAAGTACTCCTATGACTAAGGATAGGTCCTTATCCAATATCATGTCTACCCCTCCCAAGAACCTATATAGCTAGGACTAATATTGAGTGAACCCATCTTCAGCATAACCAACAACCTGTTGACCTGCCAATGTTAAAGTGTAGACGAGAAAACATTCGATGTACCATATTCTTTATGAAGTAAAAACAACCATCAGATTTTAGAAAACAACTTAGAAAAAATCCAAAGATTGGACAGTGTCATGAATTGGTCAATACCACTTCCAAACAACTCTCACATTTACAGAAATGCTATTGTGAACTCTTTATAATCTTCCAATACCCTTGTCTCTTCATAGGAAAACTCTTTCAGATGTACAACATGCCACAATTTAGGCTCTCTATATTTAACCATTATGGCCTGCCAAATGAGAACCTTGAGTTCTAATTGGCATGGGAAAATATGGAAGAAGATCCACTAATTGGGTATTTAGTGAAGGAGTCTAAACCATTCGTGAAAAAGTTTGGCCTAAAAGACCTTAATACTTGTTCAAAATGGACCTTCTTTATGGACAACTTTACTGTTAATTAAAAATTTAAAGCATGGACTACATAAGACTGTTAATACAAAGCAAATAAATGTGCGCGCATGCATATATTTGTCTAAGAAGGAATCAAGAATAATTCAAACAATCCACTCTTTTATTTTATTAGTGATCTACGTATGACATAGCTACACATGGGTCATCTCAACAGCATGCAAGCAAGAATGCGTGTGTGTGTGTGAGAGAGAGAGAGAGAGAGAGAGAGAAGGATGATCGTAGAAGTTATAGTTGTTTTACTAGTTCAATCTTGACATGGGAGAATTCCTACGTGGGGCATCATTGTGGTAAATCTAGCAAGTCCCTTAGACCTTATACAATGAAAATGTGTGAATTGTTCCACAGAACATAGTAATATAGAACCAAGCAGACTCCAAACACATCAGCAAAGAGAACAAGATAATAGAATGTTCGTGAGAAGCATAAGGAGAGGCAAACCTCAATGATTCCTCCCCCAATTACTCCAGGGATAGAGCAATGAAGTCTGGGGCACTAGATTTCATCATACTCCTTGGAGGTTTCAGTGGCCTCCATCAAATCATGAGGTTTCAGTGTGAACCTCCAGGTTTCAGTGGCCTCCATCAAATCATGAGGTTTCAGTCTGGGGCACTAGATTTCATCATACCCAAGTAGAGCCAAACCCCATCTTTTCAATGGATTTTGTAGGAAATTCCAATCCACTCTATAATAAGACTTATTGATATCCAATTTGATAGCAATCCAACCTTTTTTTGACCTTGAGTGCTTCATGTAATGCAACACCTTATGGGCAAGAAGGATGTTATCAGTAATGACACTCCCCAGAATGAAAGAATTCTGGTTCTTAGAAATAATCTTATCAAGCTTCCGTTTGAGTTTGTTTGCCAATATTTTAGCTATGGTCTTGCAAACAGTGTTTCACAGACTTATGGGGTGAAATTGAGATGTTGATTTAGGGTTTCTTTGTCTTTGGGGTTAGGGTTATAAAAGTTGAATTGAGGTCATAAATTAGAAAACAATCTTTGAGAAAACTCATAACCTCTTTCATAATATCATCTTTAACTATACCCCAATATTTTTTATAAAAGATATTAGGGAAACCATCTGGCCTTGGAGTTTTTTTGGGTGCCATTTGGAAGAGGGCTTGGTGAATCTCTTCTTCTATGATTTCCTTTTGTAAATCATCGTTGTCTTCATTTGAAATCATAGGATGGATGTTATTGAGTGCTATGTCTATCTCTGTAGGATTGGAAGTAGTGAAAATTTCTTCAAAATGATCGGTGAAGATTTTTTTAATGTGATCAACTCCCTCCATCCATTCCCCTTGATTATTTTTCAGCTTCAACACTCTATTTCTAGCCCTCATCCTGATAGTTGTATTGTGGAAGAATCTTGTATTTTGATTTCCATAAGTCACCTAGTTTACTCTATATTTTTGCGCCAACATTATTTCCTCCCTCCTAATCAAAAGGTCCAAATTCTTTTCCGCTACTTTCATAGCTAGAAAGTTAAAGTCAGAGCCTTTCTTTTCTTTCTCCTTTGCAAGAACTTGGTTTTCTTCCTCAATTTGGTTTTGAACCTTGCCAAACTCATTTTTGTTTCATTTGCAGAGAATCCCCCTTAGTTTCCTGCATTTCTAGTTGATTGATCTGTTACCTCCATCCCAACGTTTTTTTATAGTTTCCTCACAATTATTATGGGTCATCTTCTCAACTTAACACTATCACCGCTAACTAGCACCACCACTGAATGCCAACCTGCTCTCTCTCCCCTTTCTTTGACAAACCATCCTGAGTTAACTCAAGTTATCTCAAATTATGCATGAGCATCACTAAATATCAAATTCCATTCCAAATTTAGATGATCATGAACACCTTTTTGAAAGAAGGAAATCCAAATACCATACAAAACCAAGATAGACACACGTACACAAGCATTGACGCAACACAGTCCTTCGAGTCCATTAGAAAGTCATGCTTACTATTGATTTAGCATTATTTAAGGTGCACCAAATGTTCTTTTCGTTATATAGCAGGGTTCATCACCTTTATTTCAAATATCATCTTCTCTAACTTTGATATGGGCACCGTTAGATTTGGCACTTTATAACTTTGTGAAAGTTCATTTAGTATTTATGAAATATCTAAACCTAAAGATTCAATCTAATTGATCAATAGCTTCTAAGTGAATGCTAACACTAATATGAAATCTTAATGCCAATCCCAACTACCAAAATGGACCAATTTGAAGGGAGAGTCATCAAGAATGAACATGGTTTTGTCACAGAGCATCCCATGAACAAGCCATGCTAACAGACCCCATGGTACCATTTTGGACTAGTTGAATATCTTTAAATCCTGCCTATGTGAACCACTCATTATACCATGAAAACAGTTTGAAGTGGGGGGAGATTTTGTAATACTTTTTGTTCTTTTGCCTGTGTTTGGTTGTAATACAAATTTATTTGCATTGATGCAAAATTATGATAGTGCAAATGATTTCAATACAAGTTATGATTTATTTTTATTTTAAAATTTACTTATTTTGTTTGATTGCAACACAAATGAAATAAAATAAGACTTGAAGCAAAATAAAGTAAAACCCAAAACAAAATTAAACCAAAAGTTGCATTATTTTCATTTGCACTCCCAAGCATTTGTACTAGTGCAAATAAAATTGAACTACAACCAAACGCAGCCTTTGGTGCATGTTACACTTGCTCATTCTCTTAAGCATTTTGTAGTCAACACCACACTATGAAGTTTGTGAGGGTGAAGGGGCGGTAGGGAGGGAGGGGAAGAGCAGTGGAAAGGAGAGGTAGGCTCGGGTTAATTGTTTTGGATAAAATTTTGGCGTTCATCTGCTATTAGAACCAAAAGTCCGTCAGTTTCAAATTAATTTGAAGAAGGTGATGTGTTCGAATAGGATTGTATGGGACAGAAAATTTCCTTAGGGGACAGATATGAGCTCTGTTAACTTAGGGACTTTCCATTGAAACCGAATCAGCCTCCCACAAAACTGCCCCCTATAATGTTCTACAGTACATCCCTGCCGTGTATTGGGAGTATTTCTCAATGATGATATCATCATTCCGGATATATCATTAGGAGATGTTCTTAATACATGGTAGGGATGTGCTGTGGGACGTTGTATGGACAGTTTTGTGAGGGGCTGATTCGAATTCCTTTCCATTAAGTTGGGTTTTAAAAATTAAAATTAACGTGGCAATTTCCTATTCGTGAGTAGCACCCTGGGTGTTAAAGGATGCATGTGACATCGTTTTATGTACCTTATTGTGCCTATTCTACTATTTTTTGTCAATTATTTCCCACAAGCCAAACGTTGGAAAATAACATTCCCACTATTTTCCCTAATGTAATCAAAAGGAGACGCATTAAATAGGACTGTCAATGAGTCAGGTCTGGGTTGGAACCAATTGGAATCAGAATCGCCCAACATGAAATGTTGAGAACTCGGACTTGGAACCAGATCCGATAGGGCATTTAATTTTTGGACCCAAAACCGAATTGATTGATTCTTGGGATTGCAGACGCAATTGTAATAAATAAAAAAAATATTTATGTTTAATATATATAGGTTGGGTTTGAATCGGTTCGAGACTAGGTGGAATCGGTTTTGAACCGATGATAATTGGTACCCTATATCAGGACCTAGAACCGATCCAATCGGTTAGGGTCTGGCGGGTCTGTGGAGTTGGACCCGACCCATTGACAGCCCTAAATTAAACCTTGAACTAAAAAAAAAGGGTTTTATAGTTCAGTTCACCCCATAAATCTGAACCCCACCGTACAGGTGGGATGAATGCTGACCTTGGATCGGTGCCAAATCCATGGCCTGGATGTGATTTATAAGGGCTATTAATAGACTAGGAGGAAGCTGTAATTTCAGATTTCTGAGATGAATGCGGTTTACTTTTCCCAAAAGAAACCCCAACACAATTGTCACAAGATCACATCTACTCAATCCGGCAATAATATTTGTATTTTTTTCCAACCCTAACCCCAATCCTCTCCGGAAACCCGGACTAAAACGGTCCAAATGGAGAGAGAGTGACCCAAGTCTTTTTGGCGCCAAAGTTCCTCTCTAATCTATGTCTCTCGGGCAATGGCAGTCTTCAAGCATCTTCTTATCAAATTTCTCCCCTCTCGTCTCTAGAGGAGCAGAGCTCGCATCGTTCTATCAATGGCGAGTTCTGGTTTTCGCCCTCCTCAGTTTTCTGAGGTAAGTAAGTCTTTGCCATTTTTTGCAATCAAACCGAATGCAATTACTCCGTGGTTTCCTCCTCATCTACAGTAACGTTCTCTAAGATTCTGCAAACTGGACCATCGGGAAACTTTATCAATATAATCATCAACTTTGAGCTAAAAAATGTGGAATTTTTTTTTGCATATCTATCTTTCTCGGTTTTGTCGTTAAATTTTCATGCTCCGAGAGTCCAGTTGTTTTTGTTGCAAAAGGGGTCAGGATCATAATTTTTTTTCTTTATTTGATTATCTTCTTGAACTGTTGTTGGTTTTTGAATGAATTCTCGAGACGTGTGCTTTTTCATGTTCATCTGTAATTCTGTATGTTGCATAATGTTGCACTGAGAATAGCTTATTTTACTCGTTTGTGTACTCTGAATTCGTTGCTTAAGCATGGAATTTGAATGAAATATCAAACAGCTTTTAATTCATTGAATATCTGGCAAATATAGGATGTAGCTTGGCTTCCAGTCTGGCTTCAGCCATGCCGAATATCACCATTCGACGAGAGCACAAAGGATTCTCAAGACCCTCGTCAACAAACATGCAAGGTGTGTTAGTTTTATTTCTAATGCCTTTATATGTCTTTTGTTGGATTAACCTTATTTTATATGGGAAGGTTAATGTTTGGGAAATTACAGTCACACATGAAGCCCAGGAGATTTTTTTTCTACTGCCTTTACATGTCTTTCTTTGGTTTAACCTTACTTATAAGGGAAGATTGATGTTCAGAAAATTACTGTTCAACTGAAAACTCAGGAGAATTAATCAATTTCCCCTGCTTCTTTATGGTTTTCTGCTTTAATTTTTTTTGATATTTAAGTGTCCTAATCTAACTTGAGATTGGAATACTCGCTCCTTCATTATGCATTATTTGTGTTGGAACTAGAGATAAATACTAGAAGTCTAGAAGTTATAGTTGATTAGACATGTATGTTCACTTGTTTTCATGTATAATGCATGTTATATGTATGCCTCCATGAGCAAATAAAATGTACACTAATTTAAAGAAAAAGATGTTGCATTTGAGTATCCACCTCATCTCGATCTTGTCTAATAAATTGCATTTACTTTTCTTATTTACTTATCCTCCTTTCCTTCTTTTGAACTCCTTTTATTTATTTGAGAAAAGGTAACAAGATTGTATCGTATTGAAAAGGAAAATGTTATGAGCACCCACACCACGCGGCAGCAGTTGAGGCAGCAACACGCGCACGGTAGGCACCGCGCAGCGGCGGCACCATGAGCCACGCACGGCA
>NW_010729144.1:2524215-2546812 GCF_000365185.1 Nelumbo nucifera | reverse complement strand
CCTATTTAAGGAGACGCTATTACTGAATGAAGTATCGAATTTTGCAGTCAAGAAAGGAAGTAAGGAGAGTTCGGTGATCTCTTGGACAAATCACCCCCCACGACAGTCAAAATAGGGCCTGTACGCAAGGCCAAGGGCAAGGAAAGGTCCGAGGCTCTGACGGCGGAACGACCCGTGACACGATCCTACGCTCGGGCCCATAACAGAAAAACACTATTGTGTACAGAGATGTATAAAGATAAGAAATGCCAACCCTGCCCAAAATCCCCAACCACCCAGAAAAGAAATCATCCAAGGTGCTGTTGCTACATAAGAAAGGCCCTTTGACCCCAGATCTAACTAGCCATCCAATGCTGAATTTGTAGACAAGGTTGATGGGTAGCCTTGTTTCAGCTTTCAAAATCCAAGAAGTTATGCTATGAACCTAGGAGAAAATCTAGTGTATAGACATATAGTTGCTGGTTTTCTTCTAGAGTTCTAGTAGCAGAGAACTACTAGAAAATAACAAAGAGAAAAAAGAAGAAATTATGTGTTTCTCTGACACTGATCTGAAAAAGGAGAAGAAAAGCAACTATAGAGAAGAATAAAATTTAACTTAATTCTCATTCAACTCCGTTAGTCTGTTATTCTGGACAGGTTTACATTATATATAGAACTCCTAAAAGCATTGATTAATTTGTTTTTGATCAGTGAAAAACGTTGGTTAAAATAGAAATTCAGCAATAATTAAAATTGTACCTGACTCCTAATTAGTGTCCCAGAAACTCTTCAGAAATATAAACTCAGAAAATATAAAAATAGCAAAGTAGTGACATAAACTTATAGTTCCTAAACAAAATAGGAAACTACTAATTCTCGACCTAAAAAAATAGGACACCCCTAAAGAAAGCAACTGGTTTGAAACATAAAAAGAATAAAAACTATAAATTTAGAAACTTCTATCAGTTTCTAAATCTGGGTGAAGCCATTGTTTCCTCCTTTCATATGCTTTTGCAACTTTGGGATGCTCAAATCTCTCTAGAAATTGGTTTTCTATATCCTCTATTCCTGTATAAGGCTGAACTGCATCACATAGATGCCAAAAATTCCATGAACTTATTTATTTAGTGAGCCAATCACCAAGGATCTTTTCCAATTCTTTAATTTCATCTAATCATGTTACTAGGATATATTTTGATGTCTAAGGAGCTGATATGAAATTCTTGACTGACCACTCATAAGAAGAGGATGAACTTCAACTTTGGCAGAACTTAAATTGCTTGTGGGTCTAGTAAAAAACTGGGAGAGACTAATATATGCTGTACTAATACCTTCCAAAATCAACAAGCTAAGGTCTTTAATAAAGAATTTCTTGAAGCTGTAGCTTAATCTCCTCGTGAATAAGGAGGTGAGAGATAAATTGGGAGATGTTTTCTTGGTAAATTTAGAGAACTACTGCCTTCTCATTAACGTTATGTTGTATGGCAATGCCTTTTACAATTTATATTTTATTTTAAGATGTCTATTTCAGGCACAGAAGAGGCCGTTGCTTGTTGTGATGGTAAATTGTTGAGCTAACAAGCATGAGAACATGGATTCAAGTCTAAGAGTGGCCACCTCATGTGAGAATTGAAATCCAAATCTGATCTGATTATTGAAAATAGTTGACAAACAAAAGTTGAAACTAGGGTTTGGAAGAGAGAGAGCTAGAGGAGAGAAGAAGAAGAAGAAGAATGTGTTGAGAGCTGTGTTCATGTTATTGTTCACACCCTAAAAAAATCTTTGTACTATGAAAATAGTAAATTACAAGGAAACCCCTACTTGGGCGCCTAAATACAAAAAGAGTACAAGGAAGAGAAAAAGTTCCAAAAACACCCTTATCTAAGCAATCTCAACACTCCCCTTCAAGCTGAGTATATATGTCAATCATGCCTAGCTTGTCAAGGTTCTTAGCAAACTTTGGATGGTGGACACCTATAGTAAGGCAATCATCTAGTTGGTCTTCCGACCTTATAAAAGGAAGGCAAATCTCTCCGCTAGCAACTTTTTCTCTAACAAAGTGTTTATCCACCTCAATATGCTTTGTACGACCATGTTGGACAGGATTGTGGGCAATATTTATGGCTGCTTGATTGTCACAATATAGTCTCATTGGGATATTTACTTAGATGCCTATTTCAGTTAATAAGGTCTTCAACCAGAGTAGTTCAGACACTCCATGAGCCATTGCCCTGTACTCTGCCTCAGCACTAGAACGAGCAACCACAAATTGTTTCTTACTTTTCCATGAAACCATATTGCCTCCCACTAAGGCACAATAACCAAATGTAGATCTATCATCAATGGACCCTGCCCAATCAACATATGTGTAAGCCTCAATCTTTAGATGGTCGTGATTGGAATACAACATCCCTTTATCAGGGCATCCTTTCAGGTAGGCTAAAATTCTGTTAACTGCCTGCATATGAGATGTCTTGGGTTCATGCATATATTGGCTAACCACTCCAACGACATAGGAATTGTTAGGTCTAGTCAAGCAGAGATACAGAAGGTGCCTACCAATCTCTGATATATCCCCCTGTCTGGAAGAACTTCTCCTTCAGTGGAACTCAACTTGTGATGAATCAATTGGAGTTTCTACAGGCTTACACCCTAATTTCCTAACTTCATGAAGCAAATCAAGTACATACTTCCTTTGTGATCGAAAAATTCCCTTCTTGGATCTTGCAACTTCAATGCCAAAAAAATATCGGAGATCACCAAGGTCCTTAATCTCAAATTCAGAATTGAGGAAGGACTTTAATTGAGAGATACCTGTGATATTGTCACTTGTCACAACAATGTCATCAACATATACTAACATTGTTACTCTACCATCAACTCTTTTAATGAATAAGGTGTGGTCAGCCTGAGATTGAGCAAATCCGATCTTTAAGATAGCATTTCTGAACTTGTCAAACTAAGCTCTCGGGGATTGTTTGAGCCCATACAAGGACTTCTTCAGGTGACAGACTTTTCCATCATTGTTAGGAAAGCTTACCCCAGGTGGTAAGTCCATATACACTTCCTCTTATAAGTCCCCATTAAGGAAGGCATTCTTTACATCCATTTGATATAAAGGCCAAGAGTAATGGGCAGCAAAAGACGGGATCGCACAAATAAAGTTCATTTTAGCAACTGGAGCAAAGGTTTCTAGATAATCAATGCCATAATTTTGAGTGTATCCTTTGGCTACAAGTCGAGCTTTGTACCTCTCAATCGAGCCATCTGCCTTGTGCTTAATAGTATAAATCCACTTACACCCAACAGGAATCTTATCTTTAGGGCAAGGAACAACCTCCCAAGTCTGGTTCTTTATTAGGGCCTCCATTTCTCGGTTCATAGCTTCCTTCCAGTGAGGGGACTGCATTGCTTTTGTGACATTGCGAGGGATGGAAACAGAAGAAATGGCAGAAATATAGGCACAATAGGAAGGTGAGAGAGCACCATAAGACACATAGTTAGTAATAGGATACTTGCTACATGTTCTCTTCCCTTTTCAAATGGCAATAGGAAGGTCAATGTTAGAATCAATAATTGGATTGTCAGGAGCTTCAAGATTACTTGAGTTTGGGGAATCAGATTATGATGGGCATTCAGTTTCAGGAGCCACCCTCTTACTGCACCTGATGAAAAACTGTTGCCAGGACCGAGGTCGATACATAGGAGGAGGAGGAGAAGGAATACCATCGTTACAAGGAAGAGAGGGAGGAATAAAGGTAGGAACAGGAAGGCAGAAGGGAATCCGATCTTCACTCGCATGCTCCCTCTGAAGGAAAAAGGAAGAGGACTCCAAAAAGGTAACATCTTTAGAGACATATCTCTTACGCCGGAAAGGACTTATATCATGAACAAAACAAAAACAACCAAAGATCTTGAGGGGTAGATTAAAAGGAGGTTCATCGGGGAAGAGAAGTTGACGAGGAGAATGAAGGTTTAGGACCCTTAACGAGAGTCTGTTAATAAGATACACAACTATCTTAACAACATCACCCTAGAAATGAGTGGGAACATGAGTTTGAAATAGTAGACCACAAGTAACTTTAACGACATGCTTGTTCTTCCTTTCAACCACCCCATTTTGTTGTGGAGAATAACTACATGAACTTTGGTGAATAATACCCTGATCTTCAAGAAATTTATGCAACTGATATTCAAAGTATTCTTTGGCATTGTTAGATCTTATTATCTTCACTCTTTTCTCAAAATGTGTCTCTATCATATTCATGAAGTTTTGAACAATCATAGGAACTTCATCTCGACTTTTCATTAAGTAGAGCCATGTATATCGACTGTAGTCATCAATGAAGAGGATGAAATATTTATACCCACCCATGCAAGGGATAGCATATGGGCCCTAAACATCAATTTGGATAGATGACAAATTTCACATTCAAAATTCAACAAGTTTGGAAACAAAAGTTTTACAGAATTGAAAGACATATGACCAAGACGACAATGCCATAATTTCAATAGACTCATTTTTTCATTTGAACAAAACTCAGTCTGGCTTGCCAATCCATGCTTTGAAGGTCTATCAAAGAGGTAGACTCCATCAACTTCATGCCCACTTCCAATCATCTTTCCCGTGCTTAAGTCCTGAAAAGCACAATGGGTAGGAAAAAAGTCACTAAGCAATTATGGGATTTCGTGAGAGAACTAACAAATAACAAATTTTTATGTAACTGGGGCACATGAAGAACAAATCCAAGAGAAAGGTTACGAGTGAGTTTGACTTCACCTTGACCCGAAATAGGGGTCTGAGATCCATCAACAACAGTAATCTTGCCCTTCCCTGGGTTAACTTATATGAGATAAAATATGAGGGTATACCAGTCATATGGGCACTGGCCCCAGAGTCTACAATCCATGGGCTAAAAGATGTGGAACAAGCAAGTGCAGTACCTATTTTGGCATATGATCTAGATGGATTACTAGGTTCAGAACCAGACGAGGAGGATGTACCACCCTTTTCCAGTTGCAACAATATATTCCTAAGTTTGTTCATTACGTCAAAGGAGTCAAGCACATTAGAAGGTTGAGCACCATTACCAACTGTAGCCAAGTGAGCATTGCCCTTCTTCCCAGTTTTGTACTTTTCTGGCTTTAAATAAGGATTGAGCTTCCAACACCTTTCCTGTGTCTTGGCTTCTTGCAATAATCACAAATAACATCCTTAGCCTTCTCAGTAATAGGGTGCTTGCTAGTATTTTGCTTGGGTAGATGACATAAAAGCAGAGTGATCAATCATAGGAGGTTGCATCATGGCGGTCCTTCGACTTTCTTCCCCTTGTACACGGGAGTAAACGGAAGCAAGAGAGACAATGCCAACACTAAGAATGTGTTGCCTGGTAAAATCAAACTCTGGATTTAAGCCAACCAAGAAATCAAAGACTCTATTATCTTCTATGTACTTCCGATATTGCTCACCATCTTTGGGTCCTTCCATACAAGTGCTTGTTAGACAGTGTATGCCCTTAGCTCCAATCAACATGATGTACATTATGACATTTATTGTAAATGAATAAAGTACATATTTGATTCATGTTAATATGGTGTGTTTCTGTGTAATACCCTTAAACTGGACACATCTGAGACTCGTGTTAGTTTAAAATCTTCACAACCGTTTGATAGGTTTGGGGAGATTTATCTTGCCAAGGCTGACACTGGTGTACTGCCAAGTTGGTTGGGGTGGCTTGTCTCAGTTGCTAGGGTGAGACCTGAGGTACATGCAGTGTGGGTTTTTTTGAAACCCTGAACTGGGCCAAAATTCCAATATTGCCCTGGACCTTGGAGATAGATGGGCAAAACTGGAATGTTACAACTGACCCCTAGACTCGATTATGATACTGCACTAGGTGTCGGATTGGGCTCTTTGATATGCCAATCAATGTGATCCTTAGAGGGGGTCAAAACATGGGTATGTTGGGACAGTCCGAGAATTCATCTAAGTGGGTGATCATAGTGACATGATCAACCCCTTTGTCGGACAGAGTGAATGATCAGGGATGCACTCTCTCTGATGGAAACCTAAACTGCCGGTAGTTGATTTCAACCGTTGAAATTTGTTTTTGCAAAATATATTTATATAGAGATATACATATATTATGGTTTCAAAATGTTTGCAAAAGGTTTTAATTCCTAGGATCCATGTGAGTAGAGAGTGTAGCACTGCACCTTGCAGCCGAGGGAGATGTCCTCTCTTGTCGGACAGTGTTTGATTATTATGGGCTGAGAGGTTAAGTGTAAGACCATTGAGGGTTATACCTGATGGGCTAATCTTGTATCTGCCCACAGTCCTTGGGCCTTCATAAGATGGCTGGACCCAAGGACCATTTAGTGTAAATGCTGGGCCCATTAAGAGCCCATAGTAATGGACTCAGGGGTTCACTGTATTCAACAGTGAATTTGGTCAGGCCTTGTAACAGAGGCTAGGCTGAACCCATGTGGCTGATGTATAGATTAATGATAGGGTCCCACGCCATACAAAGAGAGCCAAGCTAGCCAGCATTAAAGTGGAAGTGAGCCTGGAAGCTTAATGGGCCTAAAAGCCCATTTCGAACTGGGTTAATTAGATTAATTGAATAGGGGCAGATTTGGGATTTGGATCAGCAGATAAGATAAGGGATTATCTTTATCCACTTATGCAGATCCAAATAAAGATTTGGATCAAAGGAACTTCTAATTTGATTAGGAAGGCTGATCTTTATCTGCAGATAAAATAAGGGATTATCCTTATCACTTAAAGAGTCCAGATCCATATAAAAGATTTGGATTAGGAAACTCCTAATGGGATTAGGAAATTTTTCTCTTTTAAGACTATAAATAAGAGAGCAGGGCGAACCTCCAAAGACACATTCGCTGAATACAAAGAGAAGACAATACAGTTAGATTGCTCTTGCCTTCTGCCCTTTTTCTTCCTGCTCTTGCCGCCCTACCCTGTTCGATCTCCAGTTCTTGGATTGGATCAAGATTTGATATTGATATTGTTTCTTGCCAGAAGAAACAATTTAAAAGTTGTGCTCACTATCCCATTCGGTTCTTGCTGAAGAATCACTAGTTCTTGGTGAAGAATTACCTACTGATCCTGCCTCACTCTAAGCTGTGTCATCTTCAGTGGAGGGAGGATTTGGTACTCTCTTTGGGCGTGAACACCTACATTGGGGGAAGCATTCTTGCGTGGATTCCGTATCAGGTATATCCCTCCCTTGTTTTGATTTCAGATTTGGTCTGGTTTGGTTACAAGAATGAACCTTGAAAATGTAGTTTTCTAAATTGGGAATAGGATTCCTAGATGGGAGTAAAAAAATTTTTGAAATTTCGCCCAACCTTCCTGCAGGGTTCAGCCATTCATATGATGAATCTCCCATCCCTTCAGTGCTTTCAAGTGATCAATTTCTTCCCAAATAGATTGTAGAGAAGAGAGATACATAGCCACAGATCTCTCCCCTTGACGCATACTACAAGCTTCCCTTCGAAGCTGGTACACTCTAGCTGTATTGTTAACTTGGGAATAAGTGGCAACAACTCTATTCCAAATATCCTTGGCCGTTGGAAGACAATGTAGTTTCTTGCAATATGAGGTTGCATTGAGCAAATCAGCCATGACATAACAAGGGAATTATCCTGTTCCCACTTTGCAAATTTCGGGTATTCAAGATTTGGCTTCACCTCCTTTCCTGTGATGAATTCCAGTTTACCTCTCCCAGTAATGGTAAGTTTAGCAGATTGAGACCACTCTAAAAAATTGGTTCCATCAAGTTTAACTATAGTTATCATCCCACTAGCAATATCTGCAGTTCTTGGGAACACACTGGAAACCATCTGAACATCCTTGGATGATTCCATACTCTATCAAGACACTTTCTCGCCAACCAAAAAAGACCCCCAATACTTAACCAAAGTCACAAACCCAAGAACCAAGGTCACCACACAGTTAAGATACAAAAAGGAGGCCAAAAAACCAAATTGGCGGCAAAATAAAGGGAGAAAAAAAAACTCCCAAAAATTATACAGGGCTCAGAAAATTATGGGACCACTTTCTATCATTCCCAAAGAGTAAAACGACCTGAATGGTCTAGGTTTTACAGCAGAAGAAGCCATTAAACATGATGTACAAGGCTCGACATCAGATCTGAAATTTCTGTGATTTTCTCCTTGAAAAAATCACTAAAAATCATAGAAGCTTCGAATGAGGGCAAGAGTCATACCAAAATTCCTTAAAATCATGGCGAATCAAACCATGTAAGTTTCATTGACTGCCGCCGACACCTGTATGGACTGCTGACGTCATCCGGCGGTGGTCTGATGTCAGCAGTTCACCTCATGAGAGAGGATCAGCAGGAGAGGTACTCCCAAGTTCCCTTACCCGCTTTGGTACCAAGTTGACAAATAAAAGTTGAACTAGGGTTTAGAAGGGAGAAAGCAAGAGGAGAGAAGAAGAAGAAGAAGAAGAAGAAGAAGAAGAAGAAGAAGAAGAAGAAGAAGAAGAAGAAGAGATGTGTTGAGAGGTGTGTTCTTGTTATTGTTCACACCCTCAAAAAATCATTATACTTTGAACATAATAAATTACAAGGAAGCCCCTACTTGGACGCCCAAATACAAAAAGAATACAAGGAAGAGAAAGTTCCAAAAACACCCCTGTCTAAGCAATCTCAACAAAAATCGAAATCCAAATTTGCCTAGTGCACGAGGTTCCCATTAATGTGGGGTCTGGGGAGGGACAGATGTACGTACCCTTAGCCCTACACATACAGAGAGGCTGTTTCCAAGATTTGAAACCTGGTCACCCAGGTCACAATAGAGTAACCCAACCATTGCGCCAAGGTTCACCCTCTTTTTTGGTAATACAAGGGAGAATATAAATATGAAATATTTAATTGATTAGTTATAAATTGTATATAATATGGATTTTAATTAGACTGGGATCTTAGTCAGATCAGATGGGGTTAAATCCAAATCTGATCTGATTATGTGAACAGATCATCTGAATCTGAAATAATTGGATGGATGGTGGACTTTTGGAGTCCACTGATAGCCCTAGGTAGTTGGGACCATCATTAAGTATTGGCTTTTCTTACTGCAGGGACTGGTTCAGGAAATGAGAGTCAACCCTTCATTTTACAAAACCTAGGAGGCTAGGACACTGTGTGGGGTTTGACTTTTCATTTCAAATGTAGTATGAATGTGGGTATGAGGGTCCTATCAAATATGTCCAAGTATATATATATATATATATATATATATATATATATATCAAGCCAAACTTGATAACCTTCCCCTTTTGCATTGTTCTTTACTATGATGGTATCATGCTGTGCATGTAGTAAGAAAACAAAACGAAATTTTCTTTTGAGTGATAACAGAATTGATAATTTTTAAGAGTAATGAAATTACCAATAACATAATGAAAATGCATCCTAGAAATAGGGTTGTCAAGGTATTGACTAGTCATAAACTACTAAATTGTATGGTGTTCAGGACTAAGTGCTCAAATACCACATTTTCATTTTAGAAAAATGCAAGCATGGCTCCACAGTTTTAGCGTCATTATTTTGTTACTATGTTTTTTCTCCACTACCAAATAGATAATACTATTAAAAGAGGTGAGAAAGACATGATGGCGGATTGTCAAACTAGACAATCTTCTCAGTACAATCAACAAATGACTTTACTAAACCATGGGCCACAAGGTTAAGTTGGTGAAGGATATGCATAAACTTGAGAGAAACAAAAGAAGACTGGAGAGACAAAATATCTACCTGATGGGTTGACATGACCAGGCCACCGAACCAACACTCGCCAGCAAGGAAATAACAAGTTACTGTTATTTGCCAAAATAGTAATAGAATTCGAACTTAGAGGGCAAATAAATCGTAATCATAGTTTTTAAGGCACCAAGGCGAGGCACCCTGTTGCCTAGTTGCCTAGGCGATGGATTTATTTTTTTAAGTAAAACCATATATCCTAGGGTAGTTCCCTAGGTTCCATAACCATCTTTCCTTAATAATTATCCATAATTTTCATAAGAGAAGTATAAATTTCATGTTTTAAGTTTAGAAAATCAAGATTTTATGAGAAGAAAAAGAATAAAGGAAAGAAAATTCAAAAAATATAGGGGCTGAACCCCTACTTTTGTTATAGGAAAAGAAGAAAAGAAAAGGTGGAAGAAGAAGAAGATCTGTAAGAAGAAAATGTGTTGATTAGACAAAATTTTAAGTTCTTCCCTTGCTTATTGGTTCAGGTTTTGAAATCCTTGAGGATTCAATCAAGGATCAAAACTTCGATACAACACGCTCTGTATCGGGTGTATTGTATTGTATCTTTGGCGCCCCAATGCGCATGTTTACAGGTGTTTTCGGGAACCCATTTTTTAAAAATATATATTTAGAAGTGAAATTGAAAACCAAAGAAATAAAAAAAATAGGGGGAGTATCGTTATAAGTACTGATACACCTTTGCCGATATAGGGAGGTGTATCGATACTTTGAACCATGGGTTCAATACAACAGTTAGCAATGTTTGTGTTGATTAAACCCTAGCAAATAAGAAAATAATAAAAAGAAATTAGTACATAAACACATAAAATGACTATTCTAGTTTAATAATGCCTATTTTATAATTATAATGTCAAAAAATAAAAAATATAAAAGTATTTTATAACATAGTGCACAAAACTACTTGGCGACTGGGCGAGGTGAGCCTCCAAGGGCGCCTTGTTGCCTAGGCGCCCGCCTAGACAACTATGGTCGTAATGCATCCAAGATTGCGTGCATCTCCGTAGCCTTGATGACAACATAGAAGCACAGACAGAGTTGTGCACCTCAGAACTTGCCATGACAATCCAAAAACCACACAGCTCCCCCAAGCCCCTTTAATAGAGTGTTAGAGTTCACAGAACAAGGGTATTTTGGTCATTTGGGTGTATTTGTGTGAGAGTGAAAGGTCTGTTTTATTCAGGTCTAAGTTGTGTGCCCCATCACTTATGAGGGGCAATATAGTTTTTCTTGTAACCAAACTTATTTTAAGATAAATACAAGTGGGTCGACTAGAGAGGACTGATTTTTCCTCATCTAGTCGAACCCTTATTCTCCTCCTCCTCCTCCTTCTTCTTCTTCTTCTTCTTCTTCTTCTTCTCTTCTTCTTCTTTCTCTTCTTCTCTACTTTAACCTAGAATCGAATAGGGATTTTACATGGTATCAGAGCAATAAAACCTAGTTCTCTTTTCCCTTTTTTTTCTTCTTTCCTTACTGTTTGTCTTCTTCTTGGGTTTGCCGCCAACCATTTCATCTTTCTTCGATTTTCTTCTAGCCTGAGTGGAAGCTTGACAAGAGGCCAAAAAGGAGTGGTCATTTTGTGGTTTTGGAGGTGAGTATGCCTCCAGTTACTGTGGTGGTGGTTGTTGAAGTGGTATACTAGATGCCCTCTATTCTGTGATACGAAGATGGCTGTTTGTGGACAGGTATGAACAATTTTGTTTTTTGCCCAAATAGTGGACTGTAAATGCTGTGTTTTGGTTCAAAATATATATTTTTTTTGTGGAGGTTTGAAGTGATTAGTATGCATATCAGCCTTGTTCTCCTCTGTTTTTACCTAGTATGTGTGCTGAAAGTAGGGTTTTTCAACTGCTGAAGTTCACGACAGAACGAGGTTTCTGGTGGGTTTGAAGGCTGAATATGAACCTGTCCGTGCACAAATACTGGGGGGTCTACCCTTCCCTCACTTGAAGAAGTGTTTGCCCGTCTTAGGAGGACATCTATTGAGTCTACAGAGCATTCTTCTCTCTCAAACAAATATGAACTTTATGTTCCTAGATACAACTAAAGAGATCTGGGATCATGCTAAGAAATTATATCTGGGCAAGACAATACAACTAAGGTGTATCAGTTGTACCAAGAGTACTTCAATCTGAAGCAAGGTAGCCAGAGCTTGGAAGAATACTATGCAAGTTTTAGGAATATCCGAAATGAGCTTAATGTGTATCATCCTTTGACACCGGATGTTCAGGTTCAGGAACAACAACGTGAGAAACTTGATGTAACGAGGTTTCTGGTGGGTTTGAAGGCTGAATATGAACCTGTCCGTGCACAAATATTGGGGGGGTCTGCCCTTCCCTCACTTGAAGAAGTGTTTGCCCGTCTTAGGAGGACATCTATTGAGTCTACAGAGCATTCTTCTCTCTCAGACAGATCTGGTTTGGTGGTGGCTAGAGGCGGAGGCTGTGGAAATAGAGGTGGTGGTGGCCGTGGTCTTCCAGGAAACCGAGGTGGTCCCATGTTTAACTGGGCTGGTGGCCGAAGTGGAGATCGAGTTAGGGGAGGTCGTGGTAAAGGAAGAAGTAATGCTCCTAGGAAGTGTACATATTGTGGATTAGAGGGGCACACTGTTAATTTCTGCTATGATTTACATGGTCCACCCAACACTTGGGCTAACCATGCTGTGACTAGGGGCAGTGGTATAGTTAGTGAAAATCAGCAAACGGATCAGACTCCCTTCACATCTATTGGTGCTTCTGGGAAGGAGATGGTGAGCGTACCTCATGCAGTATATGAACAGTTTTTTTAGACATCTTCTCAGCAGAACATAACTACCCTTACCCATTCAGGTATGGCTTGCTTGGCTTCCAAGCCTTCACACTGGATCATTGACTCCGGAGCCTCGGACCATATGTCTGGGACTCCAAATGTATTCTTTTCTCTTTCTCGGTCTTCCACATCTCAAACGGTTACTCTTGCTAATGGTTCTACATCTCCCATTTGTGGTGTTGGTGATGTTGATCTCTCCTCCTTCTCTTTATCATCTGTTTTATATGTTCCTAAGTTCCCTTTTAACCTTATGTCTGTTAGTAGATTAACCAAGTCACTTAATTGTCCCATAACCTTTTATCCCTCTTCTTGTGTGTTTCAGGATCTCAAGATGGGGATGAAGATTGGTGGAGGGCATGAGGCAGGTGGATTGTATTACCTTGATGGTGGTGGTCCTCCAATAGCCTTTCAGTTGTTTCTTACTCATCTTCAATGGCACTGTAGACTTGGTCATCCTTCTCTCAAAACTTTGAAGTTGCTGGTTCCTTCTTCGAGTCATCTTTCATCGTTGGATTGTGAATTGTGTCAGCTTGGGAAACATCATAGAGTCTCTTTCAGTCTAAGAGTTGATAGTCGTGTTTTGAGTCCTTTTTCTTTAGTTCATTCTGATGTTTGGGGTTCAATCAAAGTGATGTCATACAATGGCTATAAGTATTTTGTAATTTTTGTTGATGACTTTTCAAGAATGACATGAATTTATCTTATGAAAGATCGTAGTGAATTGTTTTCCATTTTTCAGAAATTTTATGCTCAAATACGTACACAGTTTGGTGCTCATATTTAAAATTCTTCGCTCCGATAATGCAAAAGAGTACATCTCAACACCATTTCAGCAATACTTAGAGCACCATGGGATAATTCATCAAAACTCGTGTTCCTACACCCCACGACAGAACGGTGTAGCTGAACGCAAAAATCGACATCTCCTTGAAACTGCTCGGTCTATGATGCTTAATATGAATGTCCTAAAGCATTTTTGGAGTGATGCTATCCTTACATCATGTTTTCTCATCAATCGGATGCCCATGTCCATCCTTGGAAGTCAATCCCCCTTCTCGGTGTTGTTTCCTACCTTGTCCCCATTTTCTCTTACTTCGAGAGTCTTTGGGTGTGTTTGCTTTGTTCAAAATTTGGGGTATGGTTTAGACAAGTTAGATGCACAATCTACTAAGTGTATCTTCCTTGGTTACTCCAGGATTCAAAAAAAGGGTATAAGTGCTATAACCCTAACTCCCATAAGTCATTTGTGTGCTCCAATGTCACCTTCTTTGAATCGGTTCCTTTTTTCTCGGACACTGTGGTTTCTTCTCCTTCTCTTGTAGTTTCTCTTCCTGTCCCTATTGAGGATCCTCTTCCCATGGTCCCCATTCCAGTTGCAGTTCCCCCTGTAGTTCCTCCTCCCGTGCCAATTACTAGTGAGAGACCACCAATCAGACAAGTGTATACTCATAGAAGCGCACCGGCCCTTCCTCCAATCCAGCCCTCGTCGATAGATCCTATGGTTGCTTCTCCCTCGGACCTTGATCTTCCTATTGCCCTGCGAAAAGGTAAACGCACTTGTACTTCTCATCCTATTTGACACTATGTTTCCGTTGCTCACCTTTCTGCTTCTCATCACAACTTTATATCATTGCTATCATCTGTTTCCATTCCCAAGATTGTCCAAGAAGCCCTTACCTCCCTAGGGTGGCGGCAAGCCATGGAAGAGGAACTCTTTACTCTACAACACAATCACATGTGGGAACTCACTGCTCTTCCTCCTGGTAAGCATGTTGTTGGGTGTAAGTGGGTTTACATAGTGAAGTATCTTCCAGATGGCAGTGTGGAGCGATTGAAGGCCAGGTTAGTGGCCAAGGGCTATTCTCAGCTGTATGGTGTGGACTATATGGAGACATTTTCTCCTGTGGCTAAAATTGGTTCAGTTCGGGTGTTGATTTCATTAGTTGCTATGTATGATTGGCCTCTTGTGCAACTTGACATAAAAAATGCTTTCCTACATGGTGATCTCATTGAGGAAGTGTATATGGAGCAACCGCCAGGGTTTGTTGCTCAGGAGGAGGATGGTAAGGTTTGTAGACTCAAAAAGGCAATTTATGGACTGAAACAATTTCCACGCGCATGGTTTGGCAGGTTCAGTGAAGTAGTGAAAGACTTTGGGATGAAACAATGTCAGGTAGACTATTCTGTGTTCAGCCATGACTCAAAAGATGGAAAAATCTTGTTAGTGGTTTATGTGGATGATATTGTCATAACTGGGAGTGACAGGTTGAAGAAATTCTTACAGGACCACTTCAATACGAAAGATTTGGGTAAGCTGAAGTACTTCCTGGGAATAGAAGTTGCAAGGTCAAGACATGGAGTTAGCTCATGTCAAAGAAAATATGTTCTTGACCTACTTGAAGAAACAGGGTTGTTAGGTGCTAAACCAACAGAGACTCCTATGGAACTGAATGTCAAGTTGAGTGTTGATGCAGGCGAGGAGTTTGATGATCCTGGAAGATACAGGAGGTTGGTGGGAAAGTTGAATTATCTGACTATTACCCGACCAGATATATCATTTGCTGTGAGTATGGTGAGTCAGTTTATGCAACACCCTCGGATTTCTCATTGGGAAGCAGTTCTAAGGATCGCTAGGTACCTGAAGGGTGCTCCAGGCCGTGGTTTATTATATAAAAGTGGAGGGCCCCTCGAGATAGTAGGGTATACAGATGCTGATTGGGCTGGTTTTGTATTAGACAAGAGATCAACTACAAGGTATTGTACCTTCCTTGGTGGCAATCTTGTAATTTGGAAGAGCAAGAAACAAATAGTGGTGGCAAGGAGTAGTGTAGAAGCTGAGTACAGAGCTATGGCTCATACCACATGTGAACTGGTATGGTTGAAGAACTTGCAACAAGAGATGGGGTTCTCAGTTGACAAACCTATGACACTATACTGTGATAACCAAGCAGCTGTCACATCTCTTTCAATCCAGTCTTCCATGAGAGAACCAAGCATATTGAGGTTGATTGTCATTTGTAAGAGAGAAAGTGATCAGTGGAGTGATAACCACATCTCATGTGAGCTTGGGAAATCGGTGGGCAGATCTCTTTACAAAGGGATTGTCTCGAGTTAGAGTAGATTATATTTGTGACAAGCTGGGACTATATGACATGTACTCTCCAGCTTGAGGGGGAGTGTTAGAGTTCATAGAACATGGGTCTTTTGGTCATTTGAGTGTATCTATGTGAGAGTGAAAGGTCTGTTTTATTCTGGTCTAAGTTGTGTGCCCCATCACTTATGAGGGGCAATATAGTCTTTCTTGTAACCAAACTTATTTTAAGATAAATACAAGTGGGTCGATTAGAGAGGACTGATTTTTCCTCATCTGGCCGAACCCTTCTCCTCCTTCTTCTTTCTCTTCTTTTTCTTCTCTATTTCAACTTAGAATCGAATAGGGATTTTACAAAGAGAGCCCCATCACAAAAAAACAACAAAGTCTGAGTTATAGGATTGATACATTAAAGGCTGTAGACATTCATTCTATAGCCGCATAAAAGAATGTAGAAGCAATGGAAGCTTATAAAATGGGAAGGGTGGGTCGAGTTTGACTCTCCTTGTTGACAATACAAGAATGTCAACAAGTCTCCATTACAACTAGCAGTGGAGAACGACTCCTGCTAGTCGTAGTTGAGTTTGTACTGCCCAGTTCCCACTCTATTTACTTAGTGGAGCATGACTTATCAAGAATAGGAAGGCTTCCAATATGATATATTGTAAATTCTAATCCATTTGCCTGCATTCTGTCATTCTGTGCCAAAATTTGGTGTTTCAGTTTTGAAATCTCACGACTATGCTCAGTTTCCTCTCTATTGGGCTACCATTAGCACGAACACCAAGGTCATCTTTAGCTTTGGTTGCTTAAGCCTCAATTTTATTGACAACAATTCTTATAAGTATACATACAATTTAGTTTGTTGATAAAAAGTACATATTACTTAGATTGCTCCTTTTAAGCATGTGTGGTTACATCATATTATTTTGTTTATTAACCTCAGTTTCTTAGCTTTGTTTGATGGTTTGGAACAAAATTAGTAATTTAAAAGGGTGACAAGGTGTATCTATACTTCTTTTATCATTTCACAGAATATCATTCTATATTTTCACATCTTATTTTCAAAAAACAAAAAGAAAATCACATAGTGCACAATGTTTCCATAATATCTTTTATTTTTACACTATTTCCATATGACATTTCTGAAATGTTTCCTATATCTGGATGACCGATATTCCACCAAGACCGACATTTTAAACCTTGTACCATAACATTCTTTGTTCTTGGTTTACTGCAAGTTTAAAACCCTCGATGTAAAATAGAGTGCTCTATACCCTTAGATTGTTGGCACCATGACCCCAACCCCGGTGTAGGCGGGATTCAATTCCAAGTCTCCACTACGCCTAGGAGGAACCTTACCAACCAGCTGGTTGGCACCTTGCAATATGTAATTCTATATTATTTATTTACTTTTTTGATCAGAAAATGAGAAGTATTTATTAATTTAAAAATTATCGATTTAGAAATTTAGTACAAACAGTCCATCAAAAATGTAATCAGATTTACAACAGATTACAATAATGCCGAGAAGAGTGTACGTCTATCAATTCCTTGCTTGGGTAGAACATCTGCCAGCCCAATTGCTTCCCTTTTTACCCAACCAAAACTAGAGTTGTATCTCTTTGCAAGTAGGTTAATTTCTCTAAAGACAAATCTGAATTTCCAAGGTGCTGAATTATTTCAGTACTATTGTCCAAATTATTTAAGTACTATTGTTTTTTTATTGCTTTGTTATCACTCAGGCATCATCTTAGGCCATGGTGTAGACCAATAAAAAAAAATCCTAGGCCATGGTTTGCCTAGGGACATCAAAACGCCCATGAATTTGCATTACTGCCTTACCGAATTGTTTTTTCTATGGTTGTCATATCGCTTTCAACAAATTTTTGGTAGGATTTCATTTCACAAAATGTCTTTTTGACGGGGTTTTGCTCATTGCTGTGGTCAGGATTTGGTCTTTGTTCAAGAAGATACTCATGAAGCTAGAGATGTAGATTTGTGTCCAAGAGAAGATGCTCTATACAAAAGTTGTCATTTATTCTTGTCAGGGGGAGACAATACACCTACTGGAACCATGCCATCTTCTGAAAATGTGAGCTCTTGCTATTAATTCTTGTGAGAAAATCATTCTTCTTAAATAATTGGTTAATCCATGCTCAATTCTTAATGGTGTGAGAGTTCACCAATGTCTGTGCCTTGTATGGTTGTATAACTTCTTTAAAAGTTATTTTCTGCACATGCAGCCTTTTAGTTTAGAAGAATGTTTATGCAAACTTATAAGAGGAATGCATGTAGCAATCTGTTATGTCATTTTTCAATTAGTTGTTCTTTATATATGCTACCTAATGGATTTAATGGGAGTGAACAGATCAATACCAATAGTCAGCTTAGTTTCTTTGTTACTTGTAGGAAATATAGCAAATTAGCAATATGCATCCTGTCAGATTAGATGTTTGGTGTGATCCAATTTTAATTATGCATAGATTGGTACATGTTGCTTATGTACTTGTGGCATCTCATATATAACCTTTGCAATAGGGACATTTAAAGGAAAATAGACAGACCCATTTTTCAGTCAAGATCTGCTAATCACTTAGCTGATGGTTTGGCAAAATCAGGGTTACACAGAAATTGAATGCATTGGGGAATATTATACCAAGTGAAATAAATGACTTAGGAGTAATTAGCCGAGGAGAACCTCAAAGGGTGCTAGGCACATGAGCATTGTACTCTATATATATATTTGTGAAAATAATAAAATTCTGTTTGTTACTGATAAAGGAAAAAATCATCCATTCCGAAGTCTAATTAAATGTATTATATCAGGGGTGATCATGGGTTGGGATGGGCTGGGCTTGGCATCTATAATAAGGGCTATAGCCTGGGCGTAGGCCTTGGCTTGAAACATAAGCCCAGGCCCGGGCCTATGATTTTAAATGTAAAATATTAAATATGTATAATATATGCCATATACATATAAAACTTATGTTATACTTTGTATAATATAAAATATCTAAACTATGTAGTACTGACTTGCCTTGGTTTCTGTGTAGGCCATAAAAGTTAAAAGATAGTATTTTACTAGCATCATATCATATAAGGTTAATACTTGGAAAAGGTAGTGCAAATTGAAGCCCAAGTGACTTTAGGGCTTTCTTTTTTAGTAGGGTGTTTTGATCATAATTCATAAAAAAATAACTTGAGTAGAATTAGGGTTTCCCTATTCAGGGTATATAAGTATGCACTATGTCTGCTAAAACCCCTTAATTATATTTCTTGAAGGAAATACCCTTGGATTTTGATCTTATGTGAAAGAACTACTTTGTAAGGGTTAAACCCAATAACAGGTATAAGCAGTCCCATCAGCTTGGACTCTTAATGGGTTATACCCATGAGTGGGCCCCACAATTTGGTAGATAGGTCATGGGACCCATACACCATTGGGTACATCTTAACAGTGAGTCCTGTTAATCGATAAAAAGTGGGACCCACTATACTGATTTGGTGGTGGGCATGATCCACCTTAATATTTTAAACTCAAATATTTTGACAATGGGCCCCGCTAATAGGCGGGACCCACTAGTTTGATTTGATGGTGGACATGGCCCACTTTAAAGTTTTGAGCTTAAATATTTTGACAGTGGGCCCCACTGACAGGTGGGACCCATTAGGTTGATTTATTAGTGGGCATGGCCTACTTTAAGATTTAAAACTTAAATATTTTGACAGTGGGCCTCGCTGACAGGTAGGACCCACTAGGTTGATTTATTAGTGGGCATGACCCACTGTAAGATTTAAAAGCTTAAATATTTTGACAGTGGGCCCCGCTGACAGGTGGGACCCACTAGGTTGATTTATTAGTGGGCATGACCCACTTTAAGATTTAAAAACTTAAATATTTTGACAGTGGGCCCCGCTGACAGGTGGGACCCACTAGGTTGATTTGTTAGTGGGTGTGACCCACTTTAAGATTTAAAACTTTAATATTTTGACAGTGGGCCTCGTTGACAGGTGGGACCCACTAATTTGATTTAATAGTGGGCATGATCCACTTTAAGATTTTAAACTTAAATATTTAAACAGTGGGCCCCGCTGACAGGTGGGGCCCACTAGTTTGATTTAATAGTGGGCATGGCTCACTTTAAGATTTTAAGCTTAAATATTTTGACAGTGGGCTCCGCTGATAGGTGAGACCCACTAGTTTGGTTTGATAGTGGGGATGACCCACTTTGAGGTTTAAAACTTAAATATTTTGGCAGTAGGCCCTGCTGACAGGTGGGACCCACTAGATTAGTTTAATAGTGGGTGTAACCCACTTTAATGTTTTTATATTGAATATTTTAACTTCTACTGATAGGTGGAACCTGCTATATTGATTTAATAGTGGGCATAGCCCACTTTGACATTGAATAATTTAACAGTGGACTCCGCTGATAAGTGGGACCTACTATGTTGATTAAATAGTGGGCATGGCCCACTTTAACGTTTTAAACTTAAATATTTTAACAATGGGCCCCACTAACAAGTGGGACCCACTAATATATGTTGCTTAAATAGTGAACATGGCCCACTTTAAACTTAAATGTTCTGGTTATGGTTGGTGGGACCCACTAAATTAGCATTGCTATTATACAGTAGATCTACTTGGATTTGGTGGAGAGGATCCACCGATTGCAATACTGTACTATGCTGTTGCAAGGTAACTTGGTGGGGACCCACTAAATCAGATAGATGACATCTATTGTGACATTAGATATGGCTCACTAGTCAACCTTCTTTAATGGTGGGTAAGAACCACCGGACTAGCCCAAAGAAGATTAAATTAATTAGTGGGTCTACCCACTAAATCAGAATAAGTGACACTTGTCGTGAACAGTGAGTATGGCCCACTAGTTAGCTTGTTTTAATGGTGGATAAGAGCCACCGAATTAGCCCAAATATGATTAAATCAATTAGGATAAGTGATGTCTACTAGAACAGTGGGTATGGCCCACTAATCAGCCTATTTAAATGGCGGATAAGAGCCACCGAATTATCCCAAATATGATTTAATCAATTAGGATAAGTGATGCCTGCTAGAACAGTGGGTATGGCCCACTAATCAGCCTATTTGAATGGTGGATAAGAGCCACCGAATTATCCCAAATATGATGAAATCTTATAGTGGGTAGGACCCACCATTAAACAGAACTCTAGGTCCCAGTATTAATCCCTTTTTTATCTATTTTATACATTCTTTTGTGGTGGATAGAATCCACCGGATACGAGAAAACAATTGAGATAAGAGTTGGAGTTCAACAGAACCCTAGAGAGAGAAAGAGAGATATGGATTGGGAATATACTAAATTTAGGGATAGAAAATAAGAGATAAAATAAAATAACATAAAACCTGTACCTGTGTATATTTATCCTCTTCAATCAGTTCTAAGTTCTCTCCCTTATTTCCTCTCTTCCTCTCTCTTCTCTCCTTTTTCTTCTCTTTCTCTCTTTTTTTTTTTTTTATTTCTTTCTCTCCTCTCTTCTATCTGCCGACCCCATTTTCTTCTGCTCTCCCCCTTATATAGAGGGAGACAGTTATGGGGTAGGGAGGTTAGAGCAACCTCCCCACTCTTCATACGTGGGGTGGTTGCCTAACTCCCCCCCCACACCCCCATAACCAAAACTTTAAAATTTGAATTTATGTGGAGTGGGCCAGCTGTCAAATCTGGCCCCCCTTTCCAGCTTTATATTTATTTATATTATTTTATTTTATTTGTTTTACATCATATATTTTTAATTATAAGCAAAAGGGAAGAATTTGTGAGAAAAGTTTTTTGAGAATTGGAGCAGAGACATAATCCAATTGGAGAAAGATCTTAAGAGAATTCTCTGTGGAGAGGTTTGGTAGGGTCGGTTTTGGTTTGGGGATTCTAGGAGTAGATGTTTTGGGAAGTTTTTCTTTTTTAAATTTGTCTTTTTTTTTTTGTTTCTTGGGTCTGTGTGTTTGGTGGTTAAGGTTGGTCTTTGGCCTACTGTGGGTGATATCTAATCACCCTGGTGTATTACTATTTTTTTCTTTAATAAAATTTTCTTTTTTATTTATCTTCAAAAGAAAAAAATAAGGTTAAGCTTAATTGCATATGTGCATGGCATGCGACCTTAAACAAGTTATATATTGTTAGAATACACAAATCAGGGGTATTTTGGTCATTTGGGTTTATCTATTTGAGAGTGAAAGGTCTATTTTATTTAAGTTTAAGTTATGTGTCCCATCACTTATGATGGACAATATGGTCTTTCTTGTAACTATGCTATTGGAGATAAATATAAGTGGGTCGGCTAGAGGTGGACTGATTTTTTCCTAATCTGGCCGAACCCTTCTTCTCCTCCTTCTTCTAGGGATTTTACATGGTATCAGAGCAATAAAACCTAGTTCTCTTTTCCTTTTTTTTTCCTTTCCTCACTGTTTGTCTTCTTCTTGGGTTCGCCGCCAACCATTTCAGCTTTCTTCAATTTTCTTCTAGCCTGAGTGAAAGCTCGACAAGAGGCCAAAAAGGAGTAGTCGTTTTGTGGTTTTGGAGGTGAGTATGCCTCCAGTTACTGTGGTGGTGGTCGTTGAGGTTGTGTACTAGATGCCCTCTATTCTGTGATATGAAGAGGGCTGTTTGTGACAGGTATGAACAGTTCTGTTTTTTCTGCCCAAATAGTGGACTGTAAATGCTGTGTTTTGGTTCAAAATATTTTTTTTTGTGGAGGTTTGAAGTGAGTAGTATGCATATCAGCCTTGTTCTCCTCTGTTTTTACCTCATATGTGTGCTGAAAGTAGGGTTTTTCGACTGCTGAAGTTCACGACAGCAGTGGTGTGGTGGTGGTTGTACTGTGTTGAATGGTCTGTGGATGCTTCTAAATAGTTGAAAGTGAA
>NW_010729144.1:2452753-2501640 GCF_000365185.1 Nelumbo nucifera | reverse complement strand
AGTTGAGAATAAGCATTTCAGGTGTTGTGGTTATAGGGGTGTTTTTCTTTTTTTTTTTTGTTTGGAAAGGTGGATTTTCATTGGAGGGGTGTAGGTTTGGCTCAGTTATTGTTTGATGGGGGTAATATCTTGTCACCACTTAGTCGTATCTCTCTTATTTTTATCTTTTCTTTATTATAAAAAACTTCATATGTTCCATGCCTTATACCTGATGCTCTGGAGAATGTGATGGCATTGGTGGTACAGCTTCTTGATGCTCCATAGCTCTTGAACTTGGTTGGCCTTTATGACGACGATAGAAAACACGGAAGGGAGGAGGATCAGGTAGAGGAGGGAGCTGAATCTGAGGTAGAGGAGGGTTCTGAACTTGTTTGTCCTCATGCCTACACACCCCCTGAGGAGAAACAAGAAAGAAAGGTTCACTCTCAAAAAAGGTGACATCCATGGAAACATGATATTTCCGAGAAACGGGATCAAAGCACCGGTACCACTTTTGATTTGAAGGGTATCCCAAGAATATGCAAGGAATAGCACGAGGATCTAATTTCCCACGAGTGGGTGACAGGTTTTGAACGAAGCAACGACAACCAAAAACACAAAGAGGAATAGACAAAAGAGGAGCCTTGGGAAACAGAAGTTGATGCGGGGTTTTGTACTCTAACCACCGAGACGGCATACGGTTAATGAGATAGGCAACACAAAGGATAGCTTCAAGCCAAAAGCGTTTGGGGACGTTCATATGAATCAGTAGTCCCCGAGCTACTTTAAGAAGATGGTGGTTCTTTCTTTCACCAACACCATTTTGTTGTGGTGTTCGAGCACAGGAGCTACGGTGGAGAGATCCATGTGAAGTAAAGAACTCCGTAAGGTCATTATGAAAGTATTCTTTGGCATTATCAGATTGGAAGATCTGGATTTCGGTTTGAAATTGGGTGAAAATCATTCTTTGGAAGTCTTGGATAATTTTTGGTACTTCATCCCTAGTTCTCATGGGGTATACCCATGTATACTGGGAATAATCATCTATAAAGGTAATGAAATACTTGTAGCCGCTTTCAGATGTTAGAGTGACTGGGCCCCAAACATCAGAGTGGACAATATGGAAAGGAAATTCAGATTTAGTATTCTTTGAAGAAAAATGAGTTCTACAATGTTTACTCAATTGACAAGTTTGACATATCAACATTGACTTAAACAGCTCTGTAAACACAATCTTTAAGGAATCAAAGGATAAATGACCAAGACGATTGTGCAATAAATAGGCTTGATTCTTACTAGATTTACTCTTAGACTCAATGACTACAAGGCCAGCCTTATTCTCCAGCAAGTAGACACCATCCACCATACGCCCTCTACCAATCACCTTCCCGAGTCCAAATCCTGGATTACACAATGAGAAGGGAAAAAGGTTATTGAACAATTTAAAGAATTGATTATACTACTACCAGAAAACAAATTAATAGGGAATTGAGGAACATGTAAAACATCAGAGAGTGTAGGGCCAAAGGGAAGAGAAACTGTCCCTTGATCAGCTATGGTAGAGAATGAACCATTAGCCAGCCTGACTTTGTCTCTTCCAGAGAGAAGATGATAGGTTTGAAAGTAGGTAGACTTACCGGTCATAAGTTTTGACGCTCCAGAATCAATTATCCAAAGGAGAGTCAGAGGAATGAGACGATACATGGAGAGCTGTGGCAGAATTACCTGGTGTAGACGCATATGAAGTTGATGGAGGGGGGGGGGGCATCCATTTGGCGAATTGCCCTACAATAAAGCTCTAAATGATCACGGAAGGAATTAATGATATCCTCCCTAGGGTCAGAACCAGTTGTGTATGTTTGAACTGTAGTAGTAGTAGGCTGGGTCTCTTGAGTAGCCATGGTTGCTGCAATGAATTTTCTTGGATCTTGCTGGCTTAGCCTCTTATGCAGGTCTGAACCTTGTTTCTTACTCAATTCCTGAGTCCATTTTGGCTTCCCATGAGGGTCCCAACATATGTCACTATTCATGATAGCTAGTTTAGATTACACTAGAAGAGGTTGAATAATCAAACTTATTTCCCTTTCACACACGGTGTTAATTTTGGGGGAAAAAAAATTGCACCAGGAATAATAAAAGAACCAGGCAGCCACCTTCTAGGTCAACTATAGTACTTCAGTCACTACTATTAGACAGTGTATGCCCTTAGCTCCAATCAACATGATGTACATTATGACATTTATTGTAAATGAATAAAGTACATATTTGATTCATGTTATTATGGTGTGTTTCTGTGTAATACCCTTAAACTGGAAGTGAGCCTAAAAGCTTAATGGGCCTAAAAGCCTATTTCGAACTGGGTTAATTAGATTAATTAAATAGGGGCGGATCTAGGATTTGGATCAGCAAATAAGACAAGGGATTATCCTTATCCACTTAAAGAGTCCAGATCCAAATAAAGATTTGGATCAAGGAACTCCTAATTTGATTATGAAAGCCGATCTTTATCTGCAGATAAGATAAGGGATTATCCTTATCACTTAAAGAGTCTAGATCCAAATAAAGATTTGGATCAAGAAACTCTTAATGAGATTAGGAAATTGTCTCTTTACGGCTATAAATAATAGAGCAGGGCGAATATTGAATTCACACTCACTCAATACAGAGAGAAGACAACTCAGTTAGACTGATCTTGCCTTCAGCTCTTTTTCTTCCTACTCTTGCCGCCCTACCCTGTTCGATCTCCAGTTATTGGATTTGATCAAAGATTCGATCTTGATATTGTTTCTTGCCAGAAGAAACAATTTAGAAGCTGTGCTCACTATCCCATTCGATTCTTGCTGAAGAATCACTAGTTCTTGGTGAAGAACTACCTGCTGATCCTGCCTCATCCCAAGCTGTCATCTTCAGTGGAGGGAGGATTTGGTACACTCTTTGGGCGTGAACACCTACGTTGGGAGGAGCATTCTTGCGTGGATTCCGTATCACGTATATCCCTCCCTATTTTTGGTTTCAGATTTAGTCTGGTTTGGTTACAAGAACGAACCTTGAAAATGCAGTTTTCTAAATTGGGAAAAGGATTCCCGGATTGGAGTAAAGAAATTTTTGAAATTTCGCCCAACCTTCTTGCAGGGTCCGGCCATCCTTATGATGCTGTTACCGAACTCACAGGTCATCACTAGCCTACCATAAATCTTGTATGGCTGTTGTAGCAGTATGTACAGGTCCTCTCTTGACCTACAAATCAAGTGTGGCTGCTGTTGCAGCATATATAGGTCATCCCCTGACCTACAAGTTCACCAGAAGGCTGCTGTCGCAGCATATAAAGGTCATCACCAACCTACAGTTTGTTACAGGGATCAGCCAATCCCAGAAAAAAGGAAAGAGGAGGGACTGTTCGCCTCACATTGACAGACTGAACCTATTACAGGTTCTGTTCTGGCACACGACCAGAAAAAAAAAAGAAAAAGAGAAAGGGAGAGAGAGTACTTCAGTCCGATCTGAATCTGGATCTAGATCTTCAATGAATCTGGATCTAGATCTGGCGAAGGGAGAAGTCAGTAAAAGGTTTGCTCAATCTCTTCTTTCAGATCCAACAGTCCTGCTCTGATACCATCTTGTCCAGAACTGAAGTGAAGAAAAGATAGAGGAGAGAAAGAGAGAAGAGAGGAGAGAGATTTGAGAGCATCAAAAAGTTGCTGGCGGCGCCAGCTTTTTAATATTTATATTAGGGTGACTGAACATAACATAAAGACAAGGGGAATTACAATAATACCCCTGCGACACTAATAGAAATAAAAAACATAAGAAAAAACACTCTTTAACCAGTCTTTTGACAGTATATAAACACGCACAATTAGTAAAGAAAAAGAAGAAATTGTGTTGATTGGACAACATTTTATGTTCTTCCTTACTTATTGGTTCAGGTTTTGAAGTCTTTGAGGATTCAATACAGCATTTAGCAATGTTTGTGTTGATTAAACCCTAACAAATAAGAAAATAATAAAAAGAAATCAGTGTATAAACACACAAAATGAATATTTTAGTTTAAAAATGTCTATTTTATAATTATAACCTCAAAAAAGTAAGAATATAAAAGTTTTTTATAACATGCTATAGAAAACTGCTTGGCGATTAGGCAAGGTGTGCCTCCAAGGGCGCCCGCCTTGACAACTATGCATGCGTCTAAAGAAATGCTTAGACATATGGAATTTATTAGAAAAAGACCATTGCCTTGGTAGCTAAGATGAACTCTTACGAGGAACTAATTCTTTTTCATGTATTTTGGCAGTTAGAAACAACCAAATTCTTATATGGTTGTGCGGTAAATGCCTTCTTGCTGAAAGATAATTGGCTTACTGATTCAATTGTGGCGGGTTCAATGTTAAATCCAGATAAGTAAGTTCCTTCTATCATACATTACTCATTTAATGCTGGTTTTTATGGTCCTACTATTACTGGTTGTTTTGAACTACAGTAATGTATTGCACTGACATAAAACACCAAATTTTTATTAAATCATAAAAAATGCTCAAATGGTCTCTAATTCTCTTGATTTCTACACCAAAATTCTTCTAAAATCAGGGCATATTCAGATCCAGGGTTTTCTGTTTCAGCAGTCAATACCATCTATATGGTGTGCTGATATCATCATAGTTGTCAGATGATATCAGTAATTGGCAGAACCCATCGCACCAGAAAAAAAATTTAAAGTTGCTCTGGTGCCAAGTAGTTGATTCTAGGTAAAAGGATGCAAGATTGAATACACCCTTATTTTGGTATGGACATCAGCATAAACCGAAGAAAAAGGTTTAATCTGCACCAATTAACTAAAGTAACCCTGTTTAGTTTTTATCGTTTGGTGATTTGCAGGCTACGAGGGCTAATATCGTTTTTTACTTTTGAAATCTTATTTTTGATGAATAGCATGAATTTTCTAAATAAATCAACTTATAAATATTACAACGTGATGTTGTAACAGAACATATCATTCACATGATGAGGGCATAGCCCACCTATCCCTCCCCCCGATAGAATCGTTTACAATTGAACCCAAAAGAGTTGCTGTCTATTGACTACTTTAGCTAGGGTATCAGCCAAACTATTGGTTGATCTTTGTACCCATTGAACTGTTAACCATGTACTCCTTGTATTTACTCTTTTGAAACATTTATGGAAACAAGAAGTTCTAATTAGTTGGTATACCGCTATACTGAGTCTAAATGAGTCTGTGTTGTCTCCTTGTGTATTCATCATGACCAAAATAAATATGATCACAGTGCTGCAAATAGGAAAAACTGAAGAGATGAACAACAACCAAAAAAATTACTAGACATGCATTTGTTCCACCTCTTCATGAAGCATATGTATCAATTATTTCCACGACTAAGTTTTCTAGGTTGATTTTCTCCAGAAGATACATGATTCTACAAAATCAAACTAATGCCAAGGTCAGGAGAATAGGCCGCTCGGTTTGTTGTGATAACATGTCCTACATATTTGATAGAGTTGGTGTCATGCTCCATGGAAGACACAGTTTTTGCACTAAATTGGCAAATATTGTTAAGGTGAGGACTTGATCTGGACATAAGTAATCATTTTTTGGTTTTAATAACTCGCTTTTTTATCTTGTTCTTCCTTGATGCTCTGTTTCTAATTAACAAATTTCTCCTTATACATATACCAAATGATCATGATCGTCATCATTTAGTTCCTGCTGTCTTTATGCACTTAAGCTGCTATATGTGGTGGAAGGGAGATAAGAGTGGCTTAGTTACGAGTTACGACAATAAGTTGAGTACAAACTTTGGGAACATTTGACCTTCAAGGGTTTAGATATCTCTGTATAGAATTTGATAATTGATATGAATAAAACACTCGTTAATTTGATAATTTGACCTTCAAGTTTCATTCTTGGTTGACTTGTTAAGCAGGAATTTGTGTGATACTGGTTGCATCTAAGTTTTTGACATTGCATAAGAAGAGGGTCTTCTGAAACTATATATGCTGTTTGCTGGTGTAAGTGAAGATTTGGATGTGAGAATGGATAGGAAGAAAACATTAGAGTTAGAGAAAGATATGTTAGAAAAGAACAGATTCAGATATAATTTGTAGGACCAGAGAGAAGAGAGAGATTGCACTAGTTTGTAACTTACCATACAAGAACGGCTTGAGACAAAATTATTCCATATTCAACTCAGTTTTGATTACAGTAAGGGGTCTTATATGTAGATTTGATGACTCCTATGCTCATTTATTCAATAAAAAAATACAGAAAAATAAAATTCCTGCGAATTTGAACAGAAACTCCTTGCCATCTGAATTAAGAAAAACAGAACTTATAAAATTCTGTAAACCATATTTTTTACAAGGGGCCATTACCTAAATCTGGTCCCTGCTATCTGGGGTCTTGGGAAGGATGGATTGGATATATATCTAATGTATGGTATATCTGACTTGAATCCTTTTTTCTCATGCTTGTAAAAACTAGAGTCTACCATTGAACCAAGCAATGACCATTAGTAAATCATAACTTTTTTAACAATAAACAATAAATAGTAGGGATAGTACAAATCAGGTATTTATTTACAAAAAAAATATGGACTGGATACAATCTACCCTTTAATATCTTCTAAAGTAAAAAACAAGTTTAAAACATGGAAAAAGCCATGATGCGGGAAAGACATGATACTGGAAGGGGCTTTGACCAATCAAAAGCCCCCATGAATTTTGATAGAAGCCCACCTGGTTGGTTACTACTTTTATGATGGTGGTTTATTGGCTATAAGTTTTTCCAGTATGATGCCTTTTCGGCATCATAGTCAAACTCTTAAAACATATAAAACCAACAAGAACAGTATTTACGTAAATGCCATATTGACACTTGCAAAACCTGAAGAAACTTTAGCATCAAGATTTCATTCCTAGTGGAATATGAGGTGGGCTTAGGACAGATATCCAACTTGCTTGAAGTGATAGCTAGCGTGCCCTAGAGAACCTTGTGAGCCAAACTTTCGAAATTTCTTCCACATCTTGGGTTCTCTCAGCCTTATTCTTCTTTCTCTGTAGTCCGCACCTGCATTGATTTGACTAACAGGTTATTCTTTAAACTGGGTTCCCTGAATCTGTGCATTAGGGAAGATGTACTAATCCCACTTGTAGCTTGTACTGTATATGCATATTAATTTTAAACAAGTTTTAAATTTCTATTATCCAAGGATGACAGAGAAGTTGAAATACATTAACCGGCTAACCATGGTTATGAGCTTAAAGCCTTCTTGAAGAAGCTGCTTTGATATGTCATGGGTAATTTGGATTTTCAATTTCATATTGGAGTTAATAGTGGGAATGTATAAAAATGCTAAATGGATATTATATGGTCTTGTATCATCAATATGGACTTTAATTTGCAAAGTGGTTTTTATTTCTATGTTTGGTTAAGGCATCCCTTGATCTTGTCATACACTTTTTAGTTCTGTAAGTTGGACTGCTGCTTGTTATTGTCATATTTCCACCATTCTTGTGATTGCATTTCTGATATTATCTTTTCTTTCGATCCATCCCTGTTGGATGCTTAGCATGGTGGAGGACAGGTGTTCAGAACTCTCCAGTGGTTAATCCAGAGTTTGCAGAACGGAAAAAATTCTGTGGGTGTTATTGTTGCTGAGGATGTAAGTAGGGCATCACGTCATTTGAGGCACTGTGCTTTGGAGCAAAAGCTACCCATGATGGTTAGTATAACAACATGCTGGATATTTCCGGTTATTGGGATCTTACTTGGCTTTGTTGGTTAGCTGCTTGCATATATATATTTGAGCATTTTTATGCAGCCAGCTACCTGGGTCATAGACAGCTTACATTTAGGAAGGCTACTTCCTTTCGTGGAGGATGGGCCCTCCTATCTTAACTCAACAGTTGAGGTTCCTGATTGTTCAACTGCAGTGGAGTCAAGTGAAGAAACATGATTGTTGCTTTTTGTAGTTCAGCTTGTGGAGATGACTGGTATGTAGTCGATAAACTTGTTCAACTTTATATTTTGTTTCCAAACAAGTATGAGTACTCAAAGTTGATTTTGAGAATATTAATAGATGCATTTTGTATCAATTCAGGCAAGAAGCTTCCGCAAGCATTTCTGTTGTAATATTTGTTGATGATTCTTTCAATTTTTTGTTCATCTCTGATCCTTAGTTTGAAGAGAAAGTAGAGGTAAGTTTGCTTTTGGTTGATGTTCGCTGTTTGAACCACTTACATGTGCTTTTCTCTATTGTCCTTTAAGATGATCATATCTGCATGCAATTCAATCAGATTTGATTATGAGACAAATAATCTGCTTGATGTATTTTCAGGCATTGCAAACCTGGGTGATCCGTTCTTCGATGCTTTCTGCCTGGGTGACTTCGAGCCCTGCTGCTATTCGAGTAGCAGTTTGGAACATTAGAATACAAGGTAAAGATATCTTGTAATCATTCTTATTTTCTCCTGATAATTTTTGCCTGGATTACTTGAAGTCCAGGTGCTCTGTTGGGGCATTAAGATGTAACACTAGGCCTCGTGGTAAAATGTTTGTGTTATCTTGTAGTCGTGTCTTAATATTATGTATATACTAGATTTTTACATTGCTTATAAAAGGGAACGTGTGTTGCATGTAAAGTTTTTACAAAATAAAAAATAATAAAAATTTGAAGACTGGAAAAATGTGGCTCTTTGAAGGACGGCATTTTATTTGTACAAGGGAAAATTCCCAATTAGTACCCTGTACTTTGGGCCTAGTGTCACTTTGGTCCCTAAACTTTAAAATGCGACAATTTAGTACCCAAACTTTTAAAACGTGACAATCTAGTACCTGTTGTTAAATAGCTGTTAATCAGCCGTTAAGTGGCATTTGAAAAGGACACAAATGCCCTTCAAGTGTTATTTAATTTCTTTATCTATCATCTAAATGTTGACAAAAAATTAACAGTCTCAAATCCTTGCATTTTCCATTCAAGAAAGTTGGGGTCACGTTTGAGTGGGCATTCTGGTGATACCAACTTTCTTGAATAGAAGAGGCAAGAACTTGAGATTGTTAATTTTTTGTCAATGTTTGGATGGTTGATAAAGAAAATTAGATGACACTTGAAGGGCATTTGTGTCTTTTCAAATGCCACTTATCGGTTGGTTAATTAATTAACAACAAGTACTGGATTGCCATGTTTTTGAAAGTTCGGATACTGAATTGTCGCATTTTAAAGTTTGGGGACCAAAGTGGCACTAGGCCAAAAGTACATGGTACTAATCGGAAATTTTCCCTTTGTACAATCCAGCTTACCAATCATAGAAAAACACTTTTAAAGCTATAATCAGTTTCTTTTTTCCTATGGTAGCTTTTACATTAGAGTTTGTAGTCCTTGTTTAATTCGATTCTAGCTAACATGATTAATGTGGGAGAAAAAGATTTCTTTGTTCATTATTATTTATTCATAGAATGTAGCGAAGGTAAATCATGGTTTTAAATTGACCCAGGCGGTCGAATTGTTCAATCGAGAAACTGGTTACGTATTTGGTTCCGCTTTCCACCTCGCCCGGCATTTTTCAAAAAAAAAAAAAAAAAACTGTTGGCTCAGTCAACAAACTGCTGACCCGAATGGTTGACCTGTTGAATTGTTTGATCTGAGTAGTGGTTCTTGGTTTATTAGTAAAAAAATTGAAATTATTTTTTAAAAACTAAAATGAGAAAAATTTGAAATTGTTTTTATAGAATTTGCTAAGAATTTGCTGTTAAAGCCTATAACCCACTATCACCATTCAGACAAGTGGCCTTTTCATTTTCTAGAAAGCTAGAGACGTGGCAATTTGTAAGAAATTCTTGTTAAAGCCCACAACCCATTATCAGGCTACAGCTCTTCACCATTCAAATACATGGCCTTCTCATTTTTTTGGAAAGCTAGACATGTGGCAATTTCTGAGAAGTTGCTGCTAAAGCCCACAATCCACTATCACCATTTTCAATTCATTCTTTAAAAAATGCAAAATTAATTATCTACAACCATTTTCAATCCATATTCTAATAATTATTGAAAAACTATTTTTTGAAATAAACATTTCTTAGAACTTTAATAATTATTTAAAATATTAATAAATATAAATTTAACATTATTGATTTCATAATATAAATTTAATATTACTGATTCCCCGTACTTAGGTCATTCACTAGTGAAGAATGAAAATAGGAAGGGAGAAGAAACAAATGTGCAATTTTTGGATTCATGGGCTACATAAATTAAATGAGATAATAACAATAAATAAATATTGTTGTTGTACTAATGACGGACTCTGTTAAGCACACATGGAAATCTGTGATTTGGATGCAAGCCTAAATTCCTGCATTTTGGAACAATACCACTATTCTCAAAATCTTGCAGTTGCTGTTGGTAGTGTTGCCAATCCAGTTCTATCTAAAACCATTTGTAGAGATACAGACTTGGCTGCTAAAAGTTTCCAAATCACTAGACTATTTACACTGAACTATCTAGATTTTCAATTCGTTTCTACTTTCTATAACACGAAAAGCATAGATTTCAGCCTTTGTAGTTGTAGAAACCATCTATTCATGAATACAATCTGAGTAGTGTTGTTATTGGCTCACGGTACATAGGGCAGAATCAGAAGAAAAACAGAAAATAGAGGTAATGATAATTTCTATAATAGCAGAGTAATCCTAGGGATAGTGATAATTAAGTACAGCTACGTCCTTTTTTGCAGAAATTAGTACAGCTACAAACATGTCACTTGGCATGCACTTTTAAATGATCCGCACATTAGTTAATTGAATTACATTCTGAGTTATGTCTTCTGAAAGAATCAAATCTGAATAACCTGATTTTAATGATCAGGTGGTTGCGCAAGGCCTCAACCCTAATCCAATCCATCCTGAATCGAATTGGATTGAAACCTGTTGTGAGGCTCACAAAACCCAGGAATAAGATAAATGATTGCTATGTAAAAAAAAAAAAGAAAAAATATAGAAAAATACAAAGCACGTATAAAGATTTATGTGGTTTGACTTATAATCAATATCCATAGGTTATAGACATTAGAGGAAAATAATTCCACTATTCAGTAATGGAAATTTGCAGTTGTAGTATTCAGTCTCCCATTAAAACCCTTAGGTTGTGTTTGGAAACAATGCGAATGAGTGTAAATGTAAATATGTAGAATGTAAAACGATTCATTTTGCATTGACAAATTTATCTTCTTACCCAACAGACTTTTAGCTGTAATGGATGCAAACATGAATTCCAATAAAGCATATGTTTTTTCTTTATCAAAATTCAAAAGCCCACTTGAATGCATATTTACTTTTTTTTTATTGATGTACTATTATATCTTATATCAATGTAAATATGCATTGATCTGTCATTTGTCATAATGTAATGTTGCCAAATACAGACAAAAGTGAACTAGAGTACAAATTTACCCTGAACTGGGATTTACACTCCATTTACATTGTTTCCAAACGCAGCATTAGCTCTTAGTACAGTCTAAGTTTCGCCTCCCCTGTTTCTCAAACACTCTCTTGCCCTCTTTATTGGCCTCTAACAAAAGGACTTTATGTGAAAAGACAAAGCTATTTATACGAGAAAACCCTAAATTGAGTCATCCCCACAAAACTGTGTTAAGATGTTACAAATCCCGAGAGCTCTTGCTACAAGCCCAGCGATGCCAGGCTTTTGCCCTCTATGGATATCAGGCTACTTCAATCTTTGATAAGTGCACAATGCGATCTGCGATACTAGCTTACCATATATGCATACAAGCGACTTGCGATTTTCACCTTCTAATATCCAAGTATCCAAGTGATATGTGATTTTGGATACTTGTAATATTCACTTCATCTACGATGCGATATCCAAGTGCAACTAGCTCAATTGCAATTCCATTAACAATATATGAATTTATGCCCCGAGTTAGGGCAGTTGGATTTTAAGAAAAATATTGCTAACCATCTTGTCATCTTTAAAGAACGAAAACCTTTGGACTAGAATGAAGTCCGTGTAACAATGTACGTTGAGATGGTACTCAGTTGAGGAGCAGATATAGTTTCACTCCCCATATCCGCCCTGACAATATTGATCAAAATGCAGTTGGAGATCAGAGTTGCTATCCCACTCTAGGAGCTCAACTCTCCCCCCACAGAAATTGATAATCATTTTTATCTCCCTATATATATTGCTTTGTAGAAGGGAGTGAAGTTGCACTTAACTTGTATAGATAGGCATGCATTTATATATGCTTTGCCTATTTCTGTGTTTTTCATAAATAGACATGATTTTGGATTCTTGCTTGGGGGTCTAAGACCACTTGGTGCTATGAAATTAATGTTTATAGGCTTCAATGTGCCAGATGCAATTTTACATAAATGGATCAATATAGTTTTCTTCTTTGGCATCGTATATGCATGGAAAATATTACAAATGGCTGAGTTTGGTCCTACTCAAACTTCCTGTTCTAGGAAGGAAAGCCTGATAGCTCTATGTTTTGATGAAAGTGCTCAAGGATCCACTGGTAAAGCTGGAATTGGAGGAGTAGTAATCCGTGGGAGTGGGGGAAGTGTCCTTTGGGCTTACAGTGGTCCGATCGGGAGAGCTGATGCCACCGAGGCAGAGATCCTAGCTGCCTTCACAGGTCTCCGTTATGTCAAAATGTTAGGCCTTTCCTCCTTATCTATCGAGGGTGACTCGGTTAACACAATAAAGTGGTTACGACAGAAGACTGGAGGTCCCTGGATGCTTGCACATCTACTGACTGAAGCTAGAGACATTTTAAATTCTCTGAATGTGAAGCTTGTTTGGATCCCTAGAGAACTAATTAACACTGTATATAGCTGACAGCCTGACCAAATCTGGAGCCCACAGAGCTAAGTGAGGGCCTTATATTTGTTAACTTTTCTGAGTTAACTCTTAATAAAATCTCTGTGATCAAGTTCAGTAAACCAAATGATAATTGCTTAAGAAATAGACATTCTTGAATAAAGTGTCCATGCAAGTGATAGGACATTTTACAGTGAACTGTTTCATAGTTGTATTCTTCAATGTACTTTTATTTTCCTCCCCAAAAGTCAATCCATGGGTCAAAAGTAACAACCATATCGGAAAAGAAAAGGTGGATACGAGAATAATGGCTTTGAAGGTTTGCAAGTGAGAAAAGTTCAGTTTTTGCTCATGGAGTTGCAATGAAAGCTTTCAAAACCTCAATGTAGGTTTCTGTTTCTCTCTTCAACACTATTACTTGCATTGTATATGCAAAATTTCATGTCAGAAGGTGCTGTCTTTTGTGTGAAGTTGTACTCTTTTTCCTACAAATATTTCAAGAGCTCTTACTGATACTTAATTATGATTAGAATCAAAGTTCTTAAAACTCTTCTGATGTATCTACTGAAAAATAGCAGAAGCGGAAGATTGACGTGATGCTATTGAAGAAGCTCTCTATTGGGTTTCTGTTTCTTTCTGCATCAATCTCGTGCTCTTCCACAATCTTAGTCCTTCTCACGTTGTCAAATTGCCACAAGATTTCAATATTTTGAAAATTTGGAAAATTAACAAGTACAAAAGAGACTTTTTAATGTTTCTATTATTTATAATTCTGATAGGGAAGGGTGAAGACCTTACCGACTGAATGGCTAAATGGTTTATTTCCATGTCCAGATCCCATGTTGTCTGCCATGCATCTTGAATAAGTTCTTAGCTTTTGGGTTAATCACCGAAACAAAATCATTAAAACAAGTAAAATTGAAAATTTTGATTTCTTTATTTTTTTGGTAAAGAAAATGATATAGGAATATCTGGCCGATCTGCAGATCTTGACACGTGGCATCGATCGGATGCATTCTGACCATCCATCATCAACTACTATCGATCACTCCCAACTGTTCCTCTTATAAGGCAATTTCGACTATAAAAGGGGCTCCCATATTGAGGTAAAGACAAACAAACTTAAGCTCTAAGTTTCCTCATTTACTTGGTCTGACCCTTCACAGTCCTCGGCTAACTTGACTGTCGAAGTCTTCGCCCCTAGGATAACTCCTGGGACCTTTGATGTCTTCTTTGTCTCAATAGGTTGGACCTGTTGGCCCCGGACACTAGAAATATAGTTGTTGCCCTCTGCTCCATATTTGGCAGCAACAATTATCGTCATTTGTGGGAAACGTCTTCAAAACTTTCCCCTAAGAAAACAAATTTAACCTAATCAACTAGTGTTTCAGAAATGGCTTACAAGCAAGACACCGTTCCTAACGTTCAGAATTTAGTCACAATCACCAGTTCAAGTTGGTCTTGGACAGGCTAGACAACCTGGCCCAACGGTTGGACGATATAGGGCGTTCGATAGGAAGCCACCCATAGGGTGGCCGCCCTGTCAAAAGCCACGAACAACATGGCAGGTGATTCACCCATACCCAGCCAAGACAGCGCTTGGGCAACCTGAAGGGGGCCGACTCCTCGGAATCTGACAATAGTAGTTGATGGGCTAGTAAGCCAAGGGGCCGACCCCTCGGCTCCCCAGCCAAGGGGCGACCCCATGGAATCCCACGTCGAGCATAGGAACCATGACCGTCAACATCGTTGCGCGATGACCAACTAGGACGACGGTAGGCACTTTGGCCACTACAATCCCCCTCTAGGGGTGGGAGGCTGGTGCCACGTGTCTCCCTCACCGATTTTTGACCTTTGTGACCACCTCAATGATCTCCATGCCCGCAAGGTTTAGGACGTGTTGGCGTTCGAGCACTCTGGGAATAGGGTCGGCCCGTCCTATGTGAGAGAGAACTAGGATTAGGCTAAAACAACAATGCCATACATCGACCAACACCTCAGAGATATTTAGGCGTAGATTGGCACCATTCAAGATCAGCTTCGGCAAGTAAAGGAGGGCTGAGGTGATGCCTTCGCTTGCTGCCATGCCTCATTCAGCTGGATGGAGGCCTTTTGGATTCCATCATCTCTGAGTCCCTCCCGCCAAATTTCAAGGCCCCGACGCTAGAGACCCATGATGGGAGTACAAACCCCGATGACCACTTAGAAAGCTTCTAGGCCCTCATGCTCCTGCACGGATACTCTGACGCCCTCATGTGCCAATCCTTCCAAGCCACATTCAAGGGAGCAGCATGTCAATGGTTCTCGACACTGCCTCCACACTCCATCGCCTCTTGGGGCCAATTCGCGGACCTCTTCCTAGGTCACTTTGTGAGTAGCCGACGGTGTTAAAAAACTGTTATCTCCCTAATGTTCATCAAGTAAAAGCGCAAGAAAAGCCTTCGGGCGTATATGAAGAGGTTCAACTAGGAAGAACTCGAGGTCAAGGGCCCGACCCCTCAGTCTCCATGCACGTGGCCATCAGTGGCCTTCAGCATAGACCCCTTAACTGGTCCATTTCCAAGACTCTGCCTAAGTCTAAAGTCAAGTTCTTGAAGAAGGTCCAAAAGTACATCACTGCCAAGGAGGTCGAAGCTAAAAAACACCTCCAAGATTTGAAAGCAGGGACTAGTGACAAGGATGGTGAGAAGAGGCTATCAGTCCCTTCCGTTGACAAGTACACGCCACTAAACTCCTCCTGAATTCACATATTGATACAAGTAGGGAAAGAGGAATTCATGAAGTGGCCAGCTAAATTGAAGAGGAACATGAGAAGGGATAACCCCAAGAAATACTGTAAGTACCACCACGACACCGACCATGACACTGAAGACTGTTATGGACTCAAGAACGAGATCAAGTCCTTCATCTGCTACAGGCACTTAAAAGATTATGATGAAGGCGGCGCCCTAGCTTCATCCTCGCAATAGCCACAGGTCGGGCCCCACACTCATCGCCCTCTGGCCAGAGTCATTGAAGTCATAGTCATGGGCTCAACATCAAGGGGAGCATCCACCTCATCTCGAAAGGCATACGCTAGGCAATATAACATTCAGAGCTAAGCACCAAAGAGGCCAAGGCTGGAGGACCTCATATCCTTCTCAGATGATGACCTACGGGGGGTATCTATGCCCTACGACGATGCGCTGGTGGTGTCAATGATCATCGCCAACTACATGGTGAAAAGGATCCTCATAGGCAACGGCTCCTCGGTCGATATTTTGTTCTATGAGAGATTTGAGAAGATGCAGCTAACAACAGACCAACTGTAGCCTATTAATGTGCCATTCGTCGGGTTTTCTGGAGTAGCTATCAGACTTGAAGGAAATCTAAGCTCCTGACGGTGCTCTCATACCATAAAAAGATAAAACAAGAAGAACAAAACTTTGCAAAATCAACAGTTTCATCATCAAGTTCGAATGGATTAACCCATGATGTTTAAAAGAATAAAATATAGCTAAAACAAAAAAACGACCCAAAAACTATTTACTGGATTTAACAATTTAGTGGTTCAATTGTTTAGGTTTGGGTCATTAACAATTTGTTGAATAAGTCAATGTTTTTTCTTTTTTCTTGAAAAATTCTAAGTCAAGTATTCATGCAGTCTACAATCATTGCCTTATGAAATATAGAATCATATGGTTAGTTGTTAGTGGACTTCTAATAATTACTAACAACTAGTTTCTCATTTGATATTCTAAGTTTTATTTTCTATATAAAGCCTTATAATTTCAAGTTAGAGGCAATCAAGTTATTTTCATTTGTTTTGAGAAGCTTAAAGCTTTGTTTGATAGATGAGAGAGTCCTCTCTTTGGGTGAGTGAGTTTCCTCCTCTTTTAGTGAATGAGTCTCCAAATGGTTCGACCACCTGGGTTAGCGACAACTTTAAAACCATGCAATTAAGTGGATTAACTAATTCATTAAGTAAATTAAGCTAAGTAAATAGAACAATTAAAGAAGTTAAGCTAATTAAACAAACTATGTAAATTAAACAATTGAATAAGTAAATTAAATTAATTAAGGAAATTAAGTTGATGAGTAAATTAAATAAACAAATTTAATCAATATAAATAAGTAATTAAGCCAATTAAGTAAATTAACTAATTGATTAAGTACATTAAGCTAAGTAAATAAAGCAATTAAAGAAACTAAGCTAATTAAACTAAATAGAGTAATTAAACAATCAAAGCTAATTAAGGTAAATAAATAAATTAAGTTACTGTTAATTAAATAAAGTAATTAAAAATATAGGAAAATTAGTTTGATTAGAAAATTGAGTTACTAAGTTAATTAAGTAATTATTAATTTAATATTAATTATGCTAATTAAGCTAGTGTTTAAGTAATAATTAACTATTGTTATTTCAATGATTCTAATTTGATAAAACTCCTTGAAGTAATTTATTTCAAGGTTAATAAAATTTAATTTTTAATTAATAGAATTTTTAGGGTCTAAAATGATCTTTTAAAACCTTAACAATGCCACATAATCATTCTCCAAACAATGTCTATTAATTTTTTACTAGAACCAGTGATCTTTTCACCAAAGTCTATGATTGAAAGTCGCATTTTATTTTTAAGGGTTGTAAAAGCCAATATATATATACAATAATTGTCAAAAAATGCCTTGCACCAATACGGGAAGGAACTTGGTAAGCTCCCTAGATATCAGTAATGTAATAGTGCAAAGGGAATACATCAATTACTAGTACTTAAAGAAATGGTTGTCTAGTGAGCTCGGTTACAGACATCATAACAAGAATTAGAAGATGTGTAAATCACTTAATAAAGGCTGTCCGTCAGAAGAAGCAAGACCTAAACGGAGGTGCCAATGTGCAATATGTCTGAACTGGGACAACTGGGTGGGCAGTATGTAATGTATATAGCTAGCTGCCCAAGGTGCAAAGTGTGGGAAACAATAAGGCAGTACAGTTCATGAAATGATGTGAATCCCCATTTCCTGCACTTGTTTGGTGGGTGCCATGCTGCACTTCCCAATAAGATTCTTACCAAATTCAGGCGGGTTTTCTCTCAAGTTAAATAGAAACGTATAATATTTTCCACTTAGAAATAGCCCAAAAGATTATTTATGAATTAATAAGATAGAAATAAAATCTTTAAACCTGTTTTGGAAAGAACGGCCAACAATAAATCAAAAAGTTTAAAACATTTATTAAAAGCAACTGAACACATTAGACCGATTATCATTGACAAAAGAACCCCAAATATGAAAAAACAAAAAAGAAATTAATAAGTTATTCATGAATCGTTTTGAAAAATAATGGATGGGGATTCGTCCTCTCATATTCGAGGCTATTTATGATCTCTGATCCTTGCCCAGTAGATGTGAAAGGAGCGATGAGACTTCCCAACGCTACTTAACAGTTTAAAATAAAATTCCTGCTTGAAGATGAAAGGGCGGTCTGCAATCATTAATGGCGTTTGCGCAACTATATGATATGAGGTCATTAATTCAACTATATTGTTTATAGACCATTGATTTAAGCCAAGGCAAATGATTTGGGAACAACTATATTTCACAAATCACAAATAGGGGTTACGCTACATCCCCCTATTCCCTGCTCCATGCTAAAATAAAACAAATTTCTCATGATGTCTGTTGTTGTTTCATTGGAAGGTCACAAGGTGCTGTTAGTGCTACTATTATTTATTATTTGTTTTTTTCTTGGAGAATAATAAATTGGTTTTCTGTAAACTAGTGGAAGATGCAGTGCTATGCATGCTATACACATGTGCAAAGATATAAAGTATTTACCATATACCATATGTGCTATTTCCAAAGCTAATATATTTATATAATAATATAGATAAAGTTATAAATTTACTGTACAGGATTTTTTTAGACATTTCAATTCTCCATGGGAGGTTGTTTACAGTCGGATCAGGGTAGGTACAACCGCACAACGCTATAAAGCACGTTATATCCCACGTTTTTATTTTCAGTTTTTATGGTGTAGGAATTCTACTATATTCAAAAGAGTTTTTTCTTTATGAAGCAAGTATGATGTCAAAAAGATTTTTTCAAGTAGTGGTTCACAATTTGACTTGATACAATGTCATTTAATTTTCTAAGGCAGTGTTAACAAAGAAGAGATATCTCAGATCTGAGATCACTCTGACAAGAGAGAGAGAGAGAGAGAGAGAAAGAGATTTGAGATCTAATGAGATATGAGATGAGATTTGTGGTTACCACTATTATTTGTTATCGTTGTTGTTGCTGCTATTGCTGTCGTCATCCCTGGTGAATCGCCTCCTCTTCCTCCTCCTTCTCCTACTTTTCTTTTTTCCTTTTTCCTTTTTTGTTCCTTCTTTTTCCTTTTCCTTCTTTTTGTTTCTTTTCCCATTGACAGCCACCTACTTCTCTCTTTAATTTCTCATAAAAAGAGTAATATATATAATATATATGTATACCCTTTTACCCTATTCAGCCTCTTTTCTAGGTCTAATTTTTATAAAACCAGCAAATTGATCAAAACCATTGACTTGGTCAGAGACCCATTGACATGAGTAGTTGAACCATTGACCCATCCAAACCAATCATCGGGTCACATATTATATACTACAATGTATTGAAACTTGCAGATGCCATAACTTTGTGTTTGGTTGTTAGATTGGGATGTTTTTTTTTTAGATTTTCGAGTAATTTTTTAGATCCAAGTGTCCTGTTATTTTTACCAAAATAGCATTTTTGGAATCAAATCTCAAATTTCATCTTTTTTATTTACAAAAAAATATAAATATAAATTAGACCTAATATAAACAATATATATACATATATTATATGTAGAAACATAATATATAATATGTACACAACTAAAAAATTTATTTTTTTCACAAGCTAAATTACATTCATAATAATATTAGAGACTGCTCTTCCTTGTATTGTATACTGTGTAGGACGACTAGTAATATGTAGTTTTGTTGCGGCCAAAAAGAAAAAAGACATGTTCTCAATTTTCAATTTTTTATTTTTAATCAAACCAAACACAGCTTTTATGAGATACTGGAAAGTGCAAATGAAATTAAAATAAAATAAGACCTAAAGCAAATAGAAAGCTAACTGTGCATTACAGTACAATTCTATTTGTATTACAATACAAATGAAATAAAATAAGACCTAAAGCAAAATAAAGTAAAAGCTAAAATAAAATTAAACTAGAATTTGCATTCTTTCCATTTGCACTCCTATACATTTGTACTAGTGCAAATAGAAATGTACTGCAACCAAACACAAAGAGAGAAGAGGAGAAAAGAATAGGCTTTCTCCCCATCGTGTTTCATCGGGGGTAATACCTGGAATTTCTAAAAGTTGGGGGATAGGGACGGAATGAAAAAAATTAATAAAAAAAAAAAAAAGGCTTTTTCAATAAGCCCTTAATAAAAACAAAGATGAAAACAGACTCAATGAAACAGAATCCAAGATAATCAAACAGACACAATGAAACAAAGATGAAAACTCTACTTGGGGAGTAGGGAATAATACCCATCGAATTCTAGGCCTGAATCGCTCAATTTTTCCCGCATGAGTTGGTCTAACCTTTTCACCATTGGAGGCGTCAGATAGTTCATCCAATCTCCTACCTCACCTCTCCTAAACAGTGAATTACTTTCATAGCCAGGAATGAAACACCCCGTCTTATTCACCTCCAAATTTCTCAAGCTTTCAAAACTACAGAGTCTTACGATTTCTTCTATCACGCCTTGTCTTCCTTCCTCCAGAGAAAAAGGGCATCCCAAGAAGTCTGCAATCCTCCTCAGCTGAGACACAATATCTTCCTTGAGTTCTTCATACCTCAGAAACAGAACATTCCGAGGCCTTGTTAAGCTCTCATTCCAATACCCCAACAAATGATTCCAGTAGGGTCCAAACGGGATAACCCCATTACAAAACCACTCGAAAGCTTCCTCCAACGAAAGAGGCCCAAGAGATTCACGCCTCGATGACTTGTTCACGAAATGCCAGGAAGAGATGAATGTGTCTCTTGGGTTGCGGCACAGATATATGATTCGACAGTTTGAGTTCTTGGTGGTTTCTGGCAGCAGTTGGTAAGGAATATGGGTAGCAAAAACTCTGGGATGAGATATGTTGCTGAGATTGGGAAGCTGATTGTCTGTATACAGCTTTAGTTCAAAGAAAGGGACGAGTTCATGAGGGTTAGCAGTCAGCAAGGGATTGTCAGAAAACGAGTACTTAGTCCGGTTCACAGTAGCAAATACAAGAGATTTCAACCAAGTAGTACCTGATTTTGGCAAAGTGGCTAGAATTATGTCACGGTCACAAGACTTGAAATTGCTCTGGAACCACAACACTGCCTCTAATCGGCGTTCTATGAACCAAAAGCCTTGGTGTTGGTAGAGAGGATCCTCAATCCACTCCTCCACTCTTGTTCTGGGAGGGGAAGAAGCATGCATCTCCTGGCATTCATGACTCAGGCCTACTTCTTCTGGACTGTGTGAAGGAGTAGTACTGTTTTGGGTGGCTAGATTATTGGCCTCAGCCATGAAAATGGTGTGTTAATTAATTTGGATGGTCTATACAAACAAGTCTCACCTAAGTAGTGGATGAGGATAGTTGCATGTGATGGTATCTGTACCTAATCAACCTAGAATGAGAACCGCTATCCCTAAAAAAAAGGAGAAAATCAAGAATTTTTCTCCTTTTTTATTTTTTTATTTCATGTCACTTTTTTAAAGAATCAATGAGATGCTCTCATTTCTCATGAAAAATTATCTAAAATCTCTCTCTCTCTTATCCATATGTTCCTAACAATCTCTTCTCCTAAAATTTATCCTAAACTATCTCCCCCACTTTCTCCTAAATCATCTCCAATTCCTATTTATCTCCTAACTTATCTCTAATTTACTAGAACATTTCTCTCCAAATTATCTTTAATTCCAATTTATCCTCTTTGCCACTTTTTACCTATATCCATCTAAAGAAAGTTTAAATTATAAAATTTCTCTCCAAATTATCTCTAATAAACTTTAAAATAATTATTAAAAACACAAAAGATAATTATAATAGATTTAATAATATTCATATTATTAATAGTTTTATATTTCTACATAATTCATCATGAAATTATGTACTAATAATATAAATTATGATTTTCCAGATTACACAAATTAAATGTTATTCAAATAATAGAAATTTAACATTAAAAATAAAATATTATTTCAATATTTCAATAACTAAATATCTTAAATTCAAATAATGAGTACTTCTAAATATTTTATATATTATTTAAATATTTAAATAACTAAATATGTTAAATAACAAAATATTTAACATAACTATATTTTAAATAGTTAAAATAACAAAATTATCAATAAAATAAAAAAAAATATTAAGATAAAAAATCATAACATAATATTCAAAATAATAATAATTTAATATTTTTACAAAATAAAAAATGAAATTATGTAATAATAGTATAAAAGATAAAATATTTATTAAAAACACAAAAATAATTATAATAGATTTAATAATATTCATATTATTAATAGTTTTAATTTTTTACAAAATTCATCACGAAATTATGTACTAACAATATAAATTATGATTTTCTAGATTATTTAAATTAAATTTTACTCAAATAATAGAAATTTAACATTAAAGATAAAATATTATTTCAATATTTCAGTAACTAAATATATTAAATAATAAAATACTAAAAATATCTAAATAATTACATAGAAAAATATTTAATTATTTAAATATTTCAATAACTAAATATCTTAAATTCAAATAATGAGTATTTTAAACATAACAGATTCACCTTACTTGAAGTTTGAACGAAGTGCTAAATCTGTGTTGATAGGTAAGACACCTTTCAAACAGCGCCAAAAGGAAAAAGAGGACACGAGATTGTAGAGATCTCTTCTTCCAAAGCTCTTTCCAAGATAAGTCCTGAAGTACATAATTTTAAGTGCTGACTTTCACCTGAACCTTTCATTGGTACTGCCTGGTATATGGCTTCCATGTCTAGTGGCAGAGTTTTTTTGGGTGAGTAGAGGAACATGAACACAAGATTGTTAAGTCCTAGGGTACAGGGGTGATTGAATGATCTGCAGGGCCGGCCTTGGGCCAATTTTGAAAAGAATAAGGCGGTGTTCGGAATTGCTTAAATCTCGTCTACGGGATTTGGTTGCATTCGACTGGGCCCAATATAGCGTGGACAGGTCCCGTCCACACCCCAATTTCTCATCCATGGTAAAATCTCGTGGTTGGAGACCGTCCACACTTGATTTTTGATCCCCTACTTCACACTTTCCCTGAAAGGCTACTCTATTGTCTATTCACATTTTAATATTTTTATCAATAAAATATTAATTATTTTACTTAATTTTTATTTTAATGTTTTATCAATAAAATTATATTTTGAATATTTAGAATATATATATTTTTTAATTTTTAATTATTTTTTTAAAATTAATATTTATTGGTTAATATTAATTCATTGATGCATTTTTCAATATATTTATCATATAAAATGCAAAAATTAGATACTTATGATTAACTATGTAGATCAAGGTTTTCGAATTGTCGTTGACCCGGAAGGTCGTACCATTTAGCCCGGGAACCGTCCAGGCAAGTGGTTCCATTTTACCCCAAACCCGATTTTTGGCTAAAAACCATTGAAAAAGTCAACAACCCATTGACTCAAGTGATCAAACCATTAACCCGTTCAACGGTTGTTTACCATTTTTTATTTCTAACTATTTTTTATTTTTTTAATTTGTTTGTCTAAACGAGCCGTCCATTCGAATCGGACGATCGGACCATCAACCCGGAAACTAATGGCAAAAACGGTTCCATTTCTGGGTCATTTTTTAAAATATTGGTATAGATCATTCATAAAATGTACATGAGATACATGGAATCAAAAAAGTGTTGTATAGACTGGTTCACACCACACTACAGTGTAAGTGTGGACTGGTCCAATCCATATAATTTATCCATAATTCAGAACAGCTGTGGACTATGGTGTATCCTATTACAAAGTATGATATACATCAATCCACATCCATAAATTTTTAATCCACACTAGAGAACACCCCCTAAATCCGCATGTCCGCACCCAACCTTGCTTGTATCAAAATCTTGGACCTCCTCCTAGCCTCCGATACAACCCGGTCGGACACCCGACCTTGAAGATTTTGATTCTTGACATTAATTTTGTGTCAATTTTTATAGGGGTTCTAAAGATAAGGGCAACTTTTCGCCCTGAATATCAATAAGATAACATTTTTATAAAATAACAAAAAAAGGTAATTCGTTTTTAAAAATATGAAGGAAGGGCAACGATACTGTTCATTGTCTTCCTCTGCGTCTCCCCTTCCTCCGCCTCCTCTTACTCGTATGCAGCGCCGCTACCGTCACTACCCTCGTCAGATTTCCAGATATTGAGGTCAGCTGCTCATGGGATCCTGTAACCTCCAACTCAAAGTGGTCTCCTGCAGACATCTGAAGGCCTTCGATTTCTTCCAGAAGCTTTCCATCTATGCTGTCATCTCCATCGTCAACGATGAATCATGGCAAAATCAATCACTTCGGCTGTAGAAGCAGAAAACACCAATCGACAGAAATGGAGACGGAAACCCCGAATGGAATCACGAGATGGAATTCGATCTAAAACATATCTCCTTCCTTGATTGCGATCACGTCTTTATCGAATTTGATTTGCGCTGCGACGGTATCATCTTCGGAGATAAGAACATCAGAGAAGTTCGTGTCCCGTTCAAACATCTCGTGGATGAGTTTGATGGATCCGTGAGGTTCGTCAGTTATCAGGTCCGGCCTGTCGATGGAATTAAAACCAAATGGAGTTTTGAATTTCTCTTATAAACTGAATGATAAAGGGAAGAAGTATCCGGCACGCGAGAACGAGAACGGTGGCTTTCCGGAGCCGTCAGTTGAGGCTCACTATCCATCGCCTCACATCAATAACCTCGCACCGGCAATTCATTATCCGTACCCGGACATAAATTATGTACCACCGCCGGCAACCGGAATTCATTATCAGGCCCCAGCGGAGGTTTATTACCCGGTCCCAGCTCCACCCCCGCCACCTCCTCCGATAGCGCAAGTGGCATATTATCCTCCTCCGCCGCTGACGTCGATGTTATATCCAACGCCACCGGAGTGGAACAGATTGGGATCTGGTTACGGTGGGTACCACTACCAGGAGGCTGTGGGAGGACAGTCAGGGACGGCTTTTACTGACACGTGGGGAGAGTATTTACGAGAGAAGGGAGAAAACGTAAGGAAGTTTTGGAATGGCAGGTGAGGAGGTAATTACGGCCCTGAGGGACTTGGTTATTGTTATTACTTGTAAAAATGTTATCTTTTATTGAAATCAAAACCCCATCACCGGAGAGCTGACGAGGGTGGTGACGGTAGCGGCGACGCATACGAGTAAGAGGAGGCGGAGGAAGGAGAGACGGAGAGCTGAAACCGATATATTCGCGAGGAAGACAATGAACAGTACCATTGCCCGATATTTTTCAAAACTAAGTTAGGGCGAAGAGTTGCCCGCTAAAGATTGCATTTGGAATCAGTGTAAAATGTCATATATCGAACCATGAGGAAGTGGCGTTACATCAAATGTAAAATTTTACATTTGATGAGATTTTACATCGATTCATCACATAAAATTCTACCTCATCCAAACGCAAACAAATTTAAATCAAATTAAAATTTTATACTAATCTTCATTTACACTCTATCCAAACCCCGATAAAATTGAACTGGCATAAACTTTTATATTATTCTTGATTTACATTGCTTCCAAATGCAGCCTAAGGCAATGGACCCCAAATCCAAATTCTTCTTTGAATGGAGAATCGGCCTATGGTATATTTTGAATATTTGTTATATATTAAATCAAAATTCCAACCAATCATATTGAACATGCTACCAAGTAAGACAAGGTATACTTTCAATTTCAATGCCATTTTTATCTTCAATAGATTTTGTTTTTATCAATGCTCTAAAAGCTAGACAGCTAGGCAATGAAAAAGCAAGCTACAAGCTTGTCTATGACTTGAGCACAACTTTGTAATTGGGAGTAATGGCAAGTTTGGGATTGCTTATTTGAAAAATGTCCTTATTGAATAAGTGCATAAAAACAAGTAGTTATTCTAATTGAGTATTTGGTAAAAAACACTTATTTTAAGCAGGTATAGTATAGGTAATTTTTTTTTTAAATGACATGACGGGCCAAGATTGGCCAAAAAGAAAATAATCACTTATTGAATAAGCACTTAAAAATATGTTCAAAATTTGGGTTATCCAATAAGCACTTATTTTTAAAACAAGAACTTATTTTGGAATTCTTTCCCAAATGCAAATAAGTGTTTATGGGTGTGGTCCTGGTCCAAAATAAATGCTTATTTGAATAAGCACTTATGTTTAAGCACTTCCAAACTTAGTATAGGCTTTCCCTTTAGGCAATGTTTAGTTTGAAGAAAAAAGATGGGAAAGGAAGGGAAAGACAGGAAAATTAATACAAGGTTTGTAAAGACTTTCCTACTTTTCCCTTCCTTTCCCTCCCTTTTTCTTGAAACCAAACACAGCCTTTAGGATCAAATTTGACTACTGAATTCCAAGTTCGGGGACATGGGATTTAGGCTATGGAACCCAGATGCAGTTTACATTTATTAGGCCAGTGTTAAGGTGCAGAAAAACACTTTTTTTGTTAGCAGCAAGAAGAAATAGTTTCAGCAAGCTACAGAAAGAGATTCAACGAACCATTTACATTAACATTGCAAAGTAAGAACTAGTTTTAACATTTGGTAGAGATAAAGGATCAGGGGAAAACTAAACAAGAACTGCATCTGATCAATAAAACTGGAATATGTTAGATTTGATTCATTGATTAAAGTGAAGACTATGAAAATCATTTTACAAAGCAAGACGCTCTTAACTTTTCAAATCAATGTCGAAGACTCCAATTTGATGAAACAAGCTTTGCAAGTCCAACTAGTGAACGCTGAAGGGGCCAATCGAAATTTGAAGTAAGATTCTTAGGTTAAAAATTCCAAGACTTGCACAACGAAAAGCAAACACACTTATTATATACATTTGCGTTAGCTTTTGAAGCACAAAAGCAGAAAGTCCCAATTTTAGGTTTTGGGTTTTGGGGCTTAAATGTATTTTTTTTTCTAGATTATTGATTATAAAAATCATTTCTATTTTAAAATTCACCTAAAAACAATACAAGTTTATCTAAAATCACATAACCCAAAAATAATACTTAAGTTGGACTTGACCAACTATTCCCAAATGGAAATGTCTTAATGCTCCTTATACTTTAATTCAATTAGCAAAGCCTCATGCATTTGTAACATAATTGTAATTAATAAAAAATAAAACTATAATTTATATAAAATTAATAAAAATGTAGAACTTAATAATATTTATCTAAAAAATAAATATTAATGAAAATAATGAAATTTATCGAATAATGCATTAACACAAAAGGATGCTTGGGGTGAATTCGGTTTGGCTTGGCCCCCATTAGGAATACTATAAGATTCCTTCTACTTTAATCTCTATTAACAAAGCCCATTCATCGCACTGGTCTCAACTAATATTATATATATTTTATCTGTATTATATCATTTATATATTATACATATGCAACTATATTTTATTATATGATAAATATTTATTACTTTATACAAATGTGAAACTTTTAAGATGTAAATATTCATGAATTGACAAGTGTCAAAAATGTGCCAACAACACATGAATCAACAAAATATGAGGTTTGTCTTGCACAAGGCCAACAATACATGAATCAACATGCCGTCTTAAGGCTTAATCCCTTTAGACAGATTTTCTTGTAGTGTTGTGTATTTTTGGAATTATTCAACGAAGTAAAATCATCACTAGAGAATGTCGTCGTCGGAAAATTTGAATATGTTATTTGTTGTCCATGTGAGAATGTCATCATGAAAAGATATTCGGTTACTTGAGAATGATCTCAGAAATATACAAGAAGGGTATTTTTGGCATTATGTAATGTTTAACTAATGGAATACTAATGGATGGACCTATGTGTCTATTTTTGAAAGTTCAGGATACTCAAGTGTTGCAATTGAAAATTCAGGGTACCTATCTGTCACTACCCCCAAAATATAAGGTATCTATTTGTGATTTATGCATATTTTTATTTCAAAAAAAAAAAAAATAGAAAAGGTGGAATTAGACTTTTACCTTATTGACAAGGGTTTCCGCACATGCATCCTTTCTACCTTCCCTACCTTTTCTTTCAAACCAAACATAGCATTAAGGCACATATATAATTTTTAAACAAATTCTTCATGAGATCCTGTGAAGCCCTATTTGTCACTGGGGCAAGTCTGGGATGGATCAGGGTAGAAAGCCCATTCCCAACCCAACAAAAACACTCAGACCTTATAGTCTGTGAGTAATAGATATTGGGTTTCAGGCCAGTCCTGTTCAAATTTTGGGAAAGTTCAACCCAAGCCCGGCCTATGAGCAGCTCTATTGATGATGCGGCTTTAGCCCCTTTAAAACAGGCAGTTCAGGTCCTTTGAAACAGGCAGTTCAGGTCCTTTGAAGAACAGGGGTAACCAATGATTTGAAGAACAGGGGAGAACAAGATCATCATCAAAGCAATAATGTTATGTTTGGTTTGAAGTAGGGAAAGGAAAGGAAAGTTAGGAAAACCTTCACAAACCTTGTATTACATTTTCCTACAACCCAAACATAGCCTAAAAGATGAGGAAGAATTTGATCGAAAAAAGTGAAGCACAATTAACAGAAATAAGTAAATTTAAGGGTGGTTTCTTGAGGGTGCAAGGGTGATTTCTTGAGGGTGCTGCCATGTAATTGGTAACAATTGCAGCTACTGTTAAGGGGCAGTCAAGTGACAAGTATATGGGGGTCTAAGACAATGTTAACATTTAAGCCATGTTAGGCTTGATGGTAAACAACAGAGAAACTGAAAGCTGAGGGAAAGATGTCAAGTAAGTTCTGGCCTGGGTTTTGAACTTTTGATTGATCTGGGCTCTTCCTACTCATCCCAACCTGAATTTTCAAACCCGGGATTGGCCCAGACCCCAAAAATTGAAGGCCAAACCCATACCAAGAATGGACCGGTAGCTGAGGCACTCACCTAGTGTAGCAGATGAGATCCAAATATTCAACAGGTAGATCCAAATTTCATTCATTTATATTATACTGAGAAACTGATAAAATGAAATAAAAATCAAAATATTATGGGCACCCAAATGTTATATTTGTTAATTAATAAAATGAACTAAAAATCAGCATTGATATTAACAAAATACATTGAGAAAAATACTTGTACATAACCTGAACCTATGACAATCTAACGTTAAATCAACTTTACTAATAGATATAATATAAATTTTAAGTATTTAAATGGCACTAAATCAGGTTATATCAGATCAGATATGGGTAGATCAATATTTGCCCCAATTATTAACGAATCAAATTTGGCTCACCCTTGACAGGATCAAATTTGAATTCGACCAATCAGATACCATTTGCAGCCTTACATTAGTACCAAGAATGCGATGCATCACCATAGAACTTAACAAGGGAACTGCCAAAGGACAGAAATAACTATCATCACACTTTCTACAATTCTATTAAGGTAGTTTGGCGCATTGATCCACATAACCACTTTAACTTTTACTAATGAGGCTGGACTGTAATGGACCAATCATTCATTCTCAAAACAGAGGAAGAGGATGAAGACGGTTAAAATTGGAATTTGGAAATAGAGATTTTATTACACCAACATTCTACACTTGTTCACTCAGCAGGGGAAGAAATTGAGAATTAAAAAAAAGAAAAAGAAAGAAAGAAAAAGGAGATAAATGCACTACTACAATTTGTTATGAAATACAAATTTCATTTGGCAGAAAAAAAAAAGCAAAAAAAGAAAATTGAAAAATACTTTAAACTTTTTCCCCTGCAATCTCACACAACCGCTTGTACTCCATCCAAAACGACAACCCACTTGCTTCCCACCTGATTCCACTCTTGTGGTCTACTCATCAACGGCCAGGGGAACCATCTGTGCCTGAATTTTACAAATTTTGCAGAGAATAGAGAAGAATCAGTTAAGAGAAAAACAACATATTACACAAAAAAAATCAGACAAAATACTGCTGAAGGACATGAACAGAGTAACAAAATGAGAATTTTGAAAGAAAGGGGGCCTTAAAATGACTGAATTGACTGAAATGAATAACTTGTTGCATTATCTTTTGGTGGGTAAAATGGTTTCTAGGTATAAAGTAATCAATCCTTCAGGAGCTCACAACCCACTTAATGGCTTGCTCTCCAAAGACAAAAAGCAATAACTTCTTCACTTCACTAAAGCTACTTTAGCTGTTAATTATCAAAAAAGCTCCAGAGGCTGAGACTAACAGTTATCTGAAATGCAATCTCCTACAACATTTTATCTAAAATTGCAATTTCAAATGTTTGGATGGGCAGAGAAATTTACCAGCTTACGATACTTGAGAGCATAAAACATCTCAAGATATCTCCGGGTCTCACGGCGCTCAAGCTTGGAGACATACTTCCAAAAGCCATATACTCCGGACAAAGTCATCAACCTCTCAGAATAGATCTGCCATGTATACCTGTGAGAGGAAAGAGAACAAATATATCAGACTTCTTTTAAACAATTAGTGTAGAGGATCAACAAAAGGAGGTGAGCTATTACTTACTTTTCATGGATACGCTTCAGGCCGCCTTGAGAGATCTTCTCCCAATGGCTTGGGTCTTCCTTACACTTCTCAAAGAAGTGTACAAGCAGTTCTGCTGCGCGATCGCCTTGGTAGGGATCAATGTGGAAACCAGATTTCCCATGAACTATGATTTCAGCTGGACCACCATGACAGGTTGCAAATGTGGGTAAGCCACAGGTCATGGCTTCAACAACTGTCAACCCAAAAGCCTCATAGAATGCAGGCTGTACAAAAGCACCTTTTGTGTCTGCAATGTAGCGGTAGAGTTCCCCGTTTCGCACACGGTTCATCTGGGAAGAAATCCATCGGAATTGGCCATTCAATTTGTATTTCTCAATAAGCCCATACATCTTCTTCATTTCTTCTTTCTCCTCATTGTCCTTTGATTCCTTCCTCCGGTCACCAGCCACCACAACAAGGTTAACCAACTCCCTAAGTCGAGTATTCTTACCATACCATTCAACCAATCCTGTCATGTTCTTCACGCGGTCCAACCTTGCCATTGAGAAGATGATCGGCTTGCTTCGGTCGTTCAGTACACATCTGCAGAACCCCAACACAGTAATCAACATCAGCATTATCATCCAAATTAATTTAAGAAAAATGGGAAGAGGGAATAAAAGAAAGAAAGCTCACAGGTGTTCTTCATTTTCAACTTTACTGTAAAGCAGCTCCTCAATTTCTGGGTGAAGAGATGTCAATCGATTTTCCTCTTCAGTGTAGGGGAAGTAGATGCTCATATCAGCTCCAGGTGAGACTATATTGAATTTAGGATCAAAGACATCAATACCATGAACAACCCGGTAAAGCCCAGGAAGGGTAAAAGCAGTGTGACTCTCATACTGCCCAACAGTGTCCTTGCTGAAACACGGGAAGAAAACAAAATTAAGCTCCCAAATCAAAAAAAAAAAATGATTAAATACAGAATGGAAGGGAAGAAGTGGAGACAATACCTTCCAGCAATCTCCTGGAATGTGCTGGTGATAATAAAATCTGTATGGTTCATTGCGAATAGATCAGCTGTGAACTGGCAGGAGAAGTGGTATTTGTCATCCAAATTTTTCCAATATATATCTGAGTCGGGATACTTTGTTTTCTCAAGCGCATGTGCAATGGTGCACTGTAGAAGAATCAAACAAGAAACATAACAAAAAATTAGCATCTGGGGATGCAGTAACAGGAAGTTCTGACAGAAACCAACAAGACCCAGAAAGCAGTTCTGACAGAAAGTTGCACTGAACGAACCTGTGTTACTCCTAACTTGTGTGCTAGCAAAGATGCAACGAGGTTTCCATCACTGTAGTTTCCAATGATCAAATCTGGCTTGGCCTGTAACTCGCCAGCAATTTCATTTGCAACGTCCTAATAACAAGAAAACCAAAGCAGAGAAGATTATCAATTAAGAGTTTCAAGGAGAGATGAAGCACAGACTCTGATTCCATATTCAACAGAGCTTATCAGTCTGAATGAAATGTTTTTACCTCGGTATATGTCTCCAAGTATGGCCACACTTCAAAACGTGAGATCCATTTACGGACAATTCCTTTCTCAGTCCTAAAGGGAACTCGGAGAATACTACAGTGCTCTGTTCCAAAGACTTTCTCAAGGCGTTGGCCACAAGTAGTTCCTACTGCATCAGGCAGCAGTCGAGTCACCTGGGTTTAACAGAAAGATCAAGAATATCAAAACAAACGCAGAGTTCCACCCGTCTAGAGTAACATGGATCAAACCAGACTAAATAAAACCAGGAATAAGATATCTTACAATGAGAATTCGAGGGACTATATCAAGTCCTTGCTGCTTTATGCGTTGAAGCATCTCACTCTCCAAGGCACGAACTTGATCCAAAATATACACGACCTGCAGAGAAATTTCAGTAGGCAGGATTATTAACTGAGACCTGCAACTGCAAGTAACAAGGGACTGAACTAGGTTTCTCTTATATGAACATACCTGGCCTCCAGTGTCAGGGTATCCCAGAACGTTGTTCTGGGCAAAGTAACCATGGGGTGAAAGGATTACAACATTGAAGACCATAGGGATTTTCCCAAGAAATTTCTCAAGGGTACATGGATCAGGTGCCTCAAGAAGGTCCAACAGAAGATTTATCATCTCCAATACACGCTCAGCAGTGTCACCCCACCCCTTCTCCAGACCAAGCTCCTGGAACCTGTGATCAAACTCTGAATATGGCGTATCTGGAGGAACTGTGGAGAGATATTCTTCTGCCTTCCTCAAAACAGACTGGAGAGTATTGAGGTTCTGGATTCTGTCGTTCAGCATCATTGTCTGCAGAAAACCATTAAACATTAGTAACCAAAGAGACGCTAAAAGATTTCTCTAATTTGAATTCTGAAAACTTGTTGGTCAATGGGAGAGATGATCTGGGCTATTACCTTCCCCCTGTAATGGTGGACTCGGAGGAAATCAAGAAGTGGGTGCAAGCTATCTTTGTCATGAAACAGCTTAGCAGAAAGGTGCCGGTTGAGGAACTCCACACCATTTCCGATGGATTTGGAAAGAGTGGGCTTGGGAAAGGAAGCATTGAAGGGCTCCAAATCCAACTCGAGCACAAAATTGTCCTTGGGGCTGCATTGAAAAAGCAGGACAGTTGCAAACATTAAACAAAATGGGGAAGAAACAAGCAGAACAGAGCTAATCAGCCAAATTTTCCAGACTCAGAATTACCTTCCATTGACAAGATCTTCCTTGAACTGCAAATATTCAGCCACAGTCAACTCCTCCACAGCAAGAGCATTGACGTTCACACGGATGTAATCCCAGACACCAGGCCTTGGGCGCACAGCCAGAGCAACCCATGGAGGTAAAACTATTATTTCCTGAAAATGCAATAAAATATAGTCAGAAACAGAAAACAGAATCAAATGAGTAGGTCTAAAGAGTTGCGGGAAAACTCGCCTGTGTGGATCTTATGACATCTCCAAACACACCATCAAGTAGTTTTTGTCTGTCCCCTTCGGAAATCGCTCCCAACTCCTCCAACAGATGATGAGGCTGCAAAATTCCTTTGCCGTGGTATTCGATCCTATAGACCCAAATCACAGAAAAGAACTAATAAGCAGAGTTCAAGATTATGAACTTCACTGCAATAAATCAAGTATGATCATTGAAACAGAAGCAAAGAAGGAACAGAAGGCATGAGACAGAAGCCGAACCTTGACAAGAGGTGCAACAATTCGTTGCGATGAGCAGACAGGGTTTCGCCCAAACGCTCCCGAAGGCTATGAACACGAGCCAGTGCACGTTCCGCCATGGATTAACTGTAACAGAGATAAAGAAACAATAAACAGGCAGTCCAATAAGAGAGCTGCTCTTTATATAAATGAAAGCATTGACCAGAAAAATGAAACCGTGCTTAAATAAAACATCTAGATGGAAGCACCCCAAATTTCTAAGTTCTTCCCACCACGTAACTCAGAAAAATTTAGAGGGAACGGAGAATAAAAATAACGCTTCAGATATACAGGAAAGGCCCCCAAAAAAATAACATATAACGGATGAGTTTATTTACCAGAAAAGGACAAATTTTCCACAAAATTTGAAAACTAAATAAATCCACATAACGGTGGCAACGAAAAAGGAAAAATATTGTAGGAAAAGTTACAGAGGGAATTTTTTTTTTAGTTTTTTTTTCTTCCCTTTTGCTTTTGCTTTGTTCTTTCGCTTTTCTTGCGTTATTAATGTAACAGTAGAGATTAACGTAACTTTTGAATGGAAATACGAATATACTCAAATATACTCTAGTTGAAATTTCATTGGTTTCTTTCACAATGTGGACTTTTCAACTAGAAGAATTGGAGATAAAGGAGTTCTTAAATGCAATCATTTTTGTCTAGCAGAATGCCATACAATAGAAATGAAGAAGAACCGGAAGTGACCACATTTCACGAATGAAGATGTGAACTCTTCAGACGCCGGGGTACCATAAATGATCGCAGTAAATGACTTGGATTTAATGAAAAAAAAAAACAGAAAACTGATAAAGAAATGGAAGACCTTCAATGAAAAGTGTCTAATAGATTTCACTTCGAACTGATAAAGAGGAAGAAAATTATAACCAGGATGAGCAAAGATGGGTCCCATCTCGGACAGTAAAACTGATCCAAAGAGATGGTTTAGATGGATCTGATGCAGAAGCTCAAATATCAGAGTTGCTGAAAAACAGTTTTAAGTCAGGATTCCCTTTTAGCTCCTGCTTTCAACATTTTCTCTCCTGGGTAGCATTGTCGCCCAACCCTCCAAAAGTAGGAGAAGAACGGCTAAACCCCCATAAACCTCAGGCCCAGGCTGAGCTTCAGCTTCGACCTGTCTCTTCCCCCATTGTCACCCAGAGAGAGAGAGAGAGAAATGCATGATTCTAGCTATAACCAAAGAAACAGAAAGCACTGGATTACCTTGAAAAAACAAGAAGAGAAACAGAGAGGGGAAAAGAAACGGAGGCTTGAAATAGCAAAACGAACGAATAGAGAGAACGGAATGAACGAACTGGAATGGAAGAAAGATGAAAACTAGACAGCCTTATATAGTAGTTGTAGTTCTAACCCAGATGGAACTGAAATTCTTAGCTAAGCCATTGGCTGATAAGAGATGAAATACAAAAAGGGCCAAGCTGTTCCCACACCCAAACCTCTGGTTTTGCCGTTCCATTCACAAAACCACCCTTTCTGCAATCCTGCGGTCGCCGAATCTCTCAACCACTGCGCCATTATTCTATTCTTTTCCGAGACGGGATATGCTCCTCACAAATTGGCGTCTCACGTACACATCCACCGTGAATTGAGAACGGGAGATATTCCCAATGGATGATAGGATATGCGTGTGAGGCGCCTTGAGGTGCCAGGTGTGAAAAGTAGATTCGGTCTCTTATTTTCCACCTTCTTATCAAAAGAAAAAACAGGGATCCCAAAAAAATCTATTATTTTCCACTCCATTAATCTGTTATCTTTATTTTTTTCTTTCCACTTTTTGCATAGATCGTACCATTGAAAACGAAAATCCATTTTTACCTCTTCTTATACTCTCTCTCTCTCTGTTCACGTTGGAGGGTGCAACAATGTGATGTTCCTGGTTCGTACGTGCGACGCGCACGGTGTGCGGTAAGTCTAATAATAACCGCTCAATGTTCGTGTTTTTTCTGAAAGTCTGAACTCTGAAACGTGGAGAATGCTAGCGCCACGAGCAACTAAGTGGGCCCCATAGAGATCCATTTTAAGTTGGCCCAACATATGATAATACATCATCAATGACGTGACCGAGGCAATATCGTGGAGATTTTCTTGCCCAGAACAAAACATGAAAACCATGTTGTTTTTTATTTTATTTTTCCTAACAAATAAAAAGTGTCCTTTTTTTTCAGAATATTTCTATTAAAAAAAGAAAGAATTTTTTTCGAGCACGAGAAAGAGTACTGTACAAGTAGACTGCATTCACAAGTCAGATTAATCCACCCAACACCTGGGTTCCCTGAAGGATCTGACGGTCAAATTCCATTGCAGAAATCAGCGGCACTTTCCCTCGGACATACTGGCAGTTTTTGAATATGACGTGGCTAGTTGTGGTTTGGGATGACAGAATTTATCCAATAAAAAAAAAGGTTTTATTTGTTTATTTACGTCGTCAGATCATGCGGTGGAGAACTGTTCCACTACATCGTCAGTGGACCAATCAGCGTTCGTCTCAGAATGTTGGATACTCAGAGAAGGAGGTAATTTATGCGGGGCCCACAAAAGAGAGAAAACATAGGCATTGCCACGCTGGTTGGCACCTTTCTCTAGTTGTCAAATTAGAATGCGTGATACGTGGGGCCCACCCCTTACGGGTCAAGTCCAACGAAGACGTTTCTGATCACTTTGGTGGTGTTCGGTCCAACTTTTCATTTTCAACCCATTTGACAAATATACGACCCGGTCAGGCCCGGTGGTTAGCCGGTCCTATCGGGTCTATCTATCCGACCGAATGGAGCGGTTTTTTTATTTGAAAAATAGATCTTAGGGTGGGGATAACTTATGTATCAGGCTAAACTCGATTTTTTCCAACCCATTTATGAACTTATGTATTAGGCATTGGATGAAATAATATTTTAAATTTTATGTAAAAAATAATTGATATTTCATGTATTCTTTCCATATCATAGATTTTCTCTTACATATTTTAATTAAATAATTAAAATTTTTAATACTTACATATACTATTTTGCTTATTTATTGTTTAAATGTGGATTCTATATCCAATCCACCCACCCCTCAAATTCCGAAAAAGTAGGGTTCGAAAGGGTTTTAAAATTTTCACATGCAAGAAAAGTTTGGATTTTGAAAATCCAGTTTCATATAGGTTTTGTAGAAAATATAAATAAAAAAAATCTAAAAAAAGGTAAATATAATTTAGAATTTACAAAATCTTCCCTAAATCAATCTTATAATCAGCAAAATTAAATTAGACTTAAGTTTGATCAGACTTGGACTGAACCGGATGATCAGATCATAGAGCTTAGAGCAAAACGAATTGCGGAATGCCCGGTTCTTACAAATGTGGATTTGGTCAAAATTAATGTAAAGTTTCTTTCATGCGCGTTTCTCCTTTGAATCTTGGGGCAAAGTGGATATAGATGGCAAGAATTCCATTTAACGAAAATGATTGGTCCACCCAAATCATTCCAAATTCCATCCAATAGATAGAAAACGCGGCTAAAATCCATCATGGAACCAAACGGTAAATTGTTGGACCCTACGAGTTACGAGTTACGACTTCTTTACTGCCTCTTCTTTTCTCCATTAATTTCTCCCGTCTCCACCAAAGGTTAGCTATTAGTCTATTACGTACCTCCTCTGAATTATTGCGAAGAGCAATTTCTCCCTTATCATGGAAAAGAACCTTCGTCTTCTCGAATTTTTTGTTCATTATTTTGATAAGTTGGATGGGTTATCTTTATCCCAACCAACCCACCCACGTATAAAAAAAGAAATAAATAAACAATGAAAATAATCTATTGCCTCAGGATAGGAACCCTGGAGCACACCCAATTAGGATTAGCTCTACTCTAATTACTGAGTATGATTGATAGTGTCATCTACCATTCACCGAGTAGGACCCATTCGGGGCTTTGATAATCCTCAATATGGGCATAAAAAAATAAAGAGATAATTAGCATATGTTTGTAGTTTCATAACCTTTTTAGTCCCATTTAATTTTTGGGAAGTTATTTATCTAGGTAAATGTAATGATTTGTTCAAGTGTTTCTTGAAAAATATTTATCTGGGAGTAAATATATTTATTTTTATTCTTTTATTTTGTAGGTAAATAAAATAATGGCTATTTTAAATTATAAAAAAAAAATCATTATTGAAAGGGGCAATATTATTCTATCTAATTGTTGGCAATTCTCCCTCAAGATAAGGGTGGATTTGAGTCAAACATCTAGATACTCAAGCTCAGCTAACCAATAAAGTATGAGGCTCAAGCTTGAGTCAAGCTATATATATGTTTGTGTGTGTACTAAGTTTCAAGAGTCAAGCTTAATACACGAGCCCCTCCTATATTAGGCTCGAGCTTAGCTTAAAGTTCTCTTTAGATCGAAAAGAATTGACCTATTTATGAGCCAAATTCGAATACCTCATGAAAAGCTCAGCTCTTGCCCACTCCTACCTTTTTATAGGAGAGCAATTTATCCACTTAGGAGATTACCTTGATAAAAATATTATATGAACCCCACATAAATCTAAAAGAAAAAACATGAATAATTCTATTGAGCAACGTTCTTTCTCAAAATCCAAAAAAACGAACCGGTCTTATATATATTTTATGAGATGCCCCCACATAATACAAATAAACCATCTGCTAAGAAAGTATTTAGGGCTTGTTTCATATGTACATTAATTTTTTTTCCAATCTTCATCTATCATCTTATTTTTATTTTCTTCCCCATTGATTTTCATGTCTCCCAAAATCAGATGTCAAATAAAATATAAAATATCGATACACCCCAATCAAAAGGGATGTATCAGTACTTGTGAATTTATGATACCGTCAAATACTTCGGCCGAATAAGATCTTGACATGTGGTGGACCTCGAAGACAGGGGCAAAGCCAGGGGATCAGCAGAGCCATGGCCCGTCCGAAATCTCTATTTGTAATACAGTCTTTCTTATAAAATTCTCCTCATACTCTTTATCTAATAGTTGGTCCCCTATGAGCCCATTTATATTTATTACCGTCTCTTTCTTTCAGTCAACTTTACATTTTGACTCCCCCTCATAAAAAATTTCTAATTCCATTTTTTACCAACAATTTACTTCAATTCTAAAATTCACTCTTTATCTTAATTGCTAAATTTACAACTACCTTTGCAACACTTTGAATAGTGCACTTCTTTATTTTCAATACTTTTTCGAAATTTCAAAGAAGGGTCCATTTTATGCTATTTAATTTATTAAAAAAGAAAAGATTTTTCTTAAACCCCTTAAAATAGACGTATTGACTTATAAAAGATAAGATATCGAAATTTTGAACTTGATGCCAAGAGAAAACAATACCGGTTCAGCCAGTTCCAAGTCCAACAAAGGATTAGGGCAGCCGATAAATGTGAATGTCAAGATCAGGATATAACTACAAGTGCCCACTTTCTAAAGTGAATCGCACAGTCTTTTTCTTTATGAAATATGCCAACTGGCTCACTGGTAAAATCCTTTCGTTGATTGCAAGCAGTCCGGATGAGCTGGAGACAAAATTATACACACCCGGCTGAACTATCAATCACGGTTAAATATATTAGTGTTCATTGTAGGTTCATATGGGACCCAGTTATACTGAACAATAACATGTTCAACCATGATAGGTAATTCAGCCGGATGTGCATGTTTTTGCCTCCAGTTTTCAGTTGAGGCCATCCCAGCCATATTGTATTAGCCAACTTTCTTAGAGGAAAAATCTTTCATTTAGGGTTCGAGCTTACAAATTTTCGTTAGTTGACACTCTTTGGTTTGATATAATTCTTAAAAAAAATAATTTTTAAAAACTAAATGAAATTTATTTATTTTATAATATTTACACATTAATTAATTAATATTGTTTAAAAAATATATGCAAATTCTTGGGTAAAATGAGTATTAAATAGTAAATGTGGCTAATTATGTTAGTTGATGATGTCGGTGGGTGTATAAGAAAACCAGTTCTGGAACTTCATGCATAACTTAAAACCACGTGAAGTGAAGAATCACGCAGTGTCCCTCAGGGTGGGGTAGAGTGCCCTCAAAAAGACGGACAGTGTGCTATCTGTTGGGCCATGGAACTCCGAGGGAGCGGAGTATTTAATAGTAAATATGGCTAATTATGTTAGTTGATGATGTCGTTGTCACCTGAACTAGTACGGCCTTAGCGGTAGCGGCAGCCCGCCGGGTCTAACAGCTTGGCCGCTTGGGCATCAAGTTACACAGAAAGTTGCACAAGGTGGCTGCTATGGGCCTACCGGAAGTTGGCCTAGCCAAAATTTTCCTGTCACCTGAAACCGTACGGACTCAACTTGTCTAACAACTTGGGCATCGCTTTGCATGGAAAGCCAGCCACACAAGAAGGTTTCTATAGGCTATAGCCGATAACAACTGTTCAAGTACTGTAGGATAGGGCCATTGACTGGCCCATGGTTTTGATCTTCCATGGGCCCATCAAATGCCTTGCTTGGAAAAAAGATATCCCAGTGGGCCATTCCCCCATTCCGTATTTTCCCCCTTTTTTCGGTTCTTTTTTCCCAAACACGATTCCAAGAATTGTAGACGTTGGAACTTCAAATTGTTGATGGCAATGCAATTGGGTGACTTTTCTTGTTTTCTAAGACATGATCTGTATATTATAGCTCATGGGAAGTGTGTATCAGAAACATATTCGAGCAATTTAAGCAAGCTTTTTAAATTCAGGGCCCATCTATTGTTGGACGTTGGTGGGTCACACACTCACATGAAGAAAAGAAAATAGAAGTATTTGCAGCCTTGAAACTCTCAACTAATATGAGACAGTACAGTTGTTCCTGTGTCATTTTCTTCATTAGCAAGATTCTGAATTTCAGAGGTTGAGAAGAAGAAGATGAAGAAGAAGAAGAAGAAGAAGAAGAAGAAGATAATAGTGCTAGTTTGTCTACTGGATTACTAGTGGGGAAGAAACATCAATGGATACTCAGGAATCTCTCACATACCAAGATGGTTCAGAGCCCAAAAGGGTGATGCATGTTTCCATTACAATCAATCCAGGGCAAATGTAAGGCTGAAATCTTTGTGTAATGTTTAGAGTCTTTAGACTTCGCTCTCAACTACGGTTTCTTTAAATCATTATTCTCAAACTTTGGAAAGTTATATACAACGCAAATACAAAGTGTGATATAGAGACAATATGAAGTGGGGAAATCAACAAATGGCCTAACTAACAGGGTTTCTTGTTTGATGCAGAATTTGTCAATTACCAGATGATCACTCGGCATCACTCCCAAAGAAAAGGAAGTGCAGGCTTTCTGTGATATGGTCGGTGGGCTTCATGTGGACGCTACACCGTCCCCACTACCCTCGCTAACTAGTAACTACATATCTGATTTATAGAACCTTGCTCCTATAGAAGCCAAACGCTGCCTCCAAAAGTAATTTGGATTGATTGTATCCATCTCTCGGGTAGAAAAGATAGTTGGGGTCCTGGGGTTTAACTCATTTAGACTTCACTCACTCCACCTACTATATATTATCATATTAATTTTTGGTTGTGAAGTGAGAAATATACTTAGAACCACCATAGGTTTCTTTTAATATATAAAATTGAGCAAGGTTTTAAAATTCGACCAGGAAATAGAATTGTTTTCGTTATCGGTTTCTGAGTCGAATGGTTTCACCATTTAGTCCAACTGGTCGGTCCATAATGTTTTTAAAATTTAAAAATTTACAAAATAATTAAAATAAAAAATGACACAGATCTGAGTCAGTGGTTCACCGACTTATTCAACAGAATTTTAGGAAAACCCCGGCCAAATGAGAACGAAACCGGACATGTGACTGGTTTCCAGGTCAAACGGTTCAACCCATTGGACTACATAAATGGTAGAGTACGTGTAAACTATAACAAAGATATAGAACAGCAAATTGATAGAATACCTCTGGCCCTCAATCAATTAGATTGATCTTTCTTATTGACAGTGAAAATTGATTCAACAACAACAATAATAATAATACATGAATATAAGGTTTAAAGTATCAATATTGGTTTCAGGGTCACCAAAATGCTAAATATTGATGCTTAGAGCATTTTAACAGGTATATATCCTAATATATCTATTTTTTAATACATCTTAGTGAAAAAAAAATGAGTATATCGTTCGTTGAAAACTCTGAATATGCAATTTTTGCAATATAGAGCATCGATACTTTGAACCAAAAATAAAATGCCAAATAACAATAAAGAAAATGCAAAAAAATGTAAAAAACTAAAATCTAAAATACTGGTTTTGGATTTTCTTCTAAAACTATTTTTCATTAAAGTAAGCTTACAAAATAACTATTTAAATTTATAGCACCTAAAAACACATATTTTAGGGAAATTTTGATCCAACTTGTGGATTCTTGGTCCAAATGGTCCGACCACCAGTTCAGTTCAATCTAAAGGGTCATTTGATAACAGCTGAAGATGCTGAACCGAAAATGTTATTGGTCTTTTAATGAAAAAAGATCTTAAGGAGGTTGTAGGCTCCTTAATAGCTGAAGCTGAAAATGGAGAGATCATTATACCTTTGATTTTTTTTTTATTTAATTGTTTATTGACTTAAAAAAAGCAAAAAGTCTTTCAGTTCAGCAATTTGAGTTGATCAATATAAATTGGCGAGAAATGTGTTACTATATCATACATGAATGCCATTTCAACTAGAAAAACGCATGTGCCTGGGAAACATCAATTTGGCATTTTAGGTAAAAATAGCAATTTACATTGATCAACTCAAAATATTTCCAAAATGTTCCAAATAGAAAAATCTCTCTTTCACAACACCATTACACCAAACACCCCTTGAATAAGACAATATATTGATATAAAATGAAAAGGTAGAAAAAAAAAACCAATAATTAAAGTTACTGATATCACCTTCACTACATAAACTTCTCTTTTCTATCTTCTCACTTGATCCAAAGCTTACAATGAGACCTACTTACACGGCACAACAAGCTTTGTGTAAAAGTGGAGTATGCGAACAAATGAAGGTGGCATTTGTGTATAAAGAAGGGCTGGCGGGGAGTGGTGGTCACAAGCAAAAGGGGTCAATAAAGTGAAATATCAACACCAAGGGAAGAGAACTTGAAGTCCTCTTCCTACGTTACTCCAGGCTTCAATCAATTATTCAGATCTTTCTAAAGCCCAGATTTTATCTTCCCATTTTTCTTTTACTTTCCATGCTCTTACAGAACTGTTCTTTTTCAAAAGAATTTTGATTTTTGTACTCAAAGATGAACACACTTCTAACTTTCTAAGTTATTGCTTTGGTGTTTAGCCTTCCATAAAGGAGTACTGGTGATGATTGATGAATGAAGAATGATTTGCGATACTCTTCATGAGATTTTCTTGTTCATGCCCTTAAAGCAAGCAATATGGTTTATGAGAAGGTAAATGACAAATTCAACAGGGTAAGTGTTAATGTATAGATCTCCAATGCAACCTTATAAAACCATGTCAAGAGTATTGATTTAAGCTCAAGACAGCCGATTGAACCCTAATAGCTTTCTTACCAACCCTTTGTTTTTCTTTTTCATTTGAACCCCATCTAGATTTTAGAGTTTAGATCAAGTTGAGATCAAGATGGTTGTTGATTGATTTGAGTAAAGTCCCAACTAACTGTTTGTCTTGCAGCATTGATCATATATCAATGAATGGAACAATTGTAGGTGTTTTTTCTATATTTTTTAGCATTTGGTGCCACATACTACTAATAACTTTCCTTTCATCCAAATCAATAGTTGTAGGAATCGATTTTTTTTGGTAGAAGTAAGGGGATGTTTGGAACCGTGGCCATTTTCAAAAAAACGGTGCCACATTGGATCCACATAGGCATTTCAACAAATGCCCATGTATCTCAATGTTTGGTTCAGCCGATTATTAGAAAATCGGGCATGCCTCCAAAATCATGATCCCACCAATGCATGAAATTGGTGAACCGTTTCCCCCAATGGTTAACTGATGTATATCCTATGTGGTGCTTACCTGTCAATACATACATGAAAAACGGTGATGAAAATCACCTTACCAAACAGCATAGTGTTACTCACTGCCTACGTGGCAGAAACATTTTTTTATGAAAAATGAGTCTTAGAAACATAGGCATTTTTTTTTTGAAAATCAGTCCCAAAAAGCATCCATACTTCCAAACACCATGTAAGGGTGAATTTTAGAAATCGATTTCGCGTCAATATTGAAACAAACCAGCTAACATATCAATGAACCACCGCACTGTGGTGTTTTAAGTCTGAAGTTGGACCTGAATTAATGAATTATAGCATTGGAATCAAAAAAATATACTGCACCACATAAGACAATCAAAGGGCATTGGTGAGAACTTTTTGTTCCACTAACCTCGTGCACATAAATTGATGTAAGGCCCAAACGCCTACTAAAATAAAATGCACTCTTAGTCAATTCTTTTATGGCTTAATAGAATTATTAGGGCATGTCCCATTTTCCTTAAATAGTGCAAATCTAATCATTAGTGAAAGAATAATGTAATGTATATTGAAAATGTCACCAAAAAATGTATATGATAAAAAACAAACAGACCCTTTTTGACTTTTATAAGAACAGTGGTTTATGTGTCTGATGCGCGACACAGTAGCTCCCTGTTGGAAAGTGATTCGGATGTCAAGTTGGCTAGTTCGTCTGGTTGATCTACAAAAAGACAATGTCAGAGTGCCCGGGCTGTTTTATTCGGGGTAGGCACTCCGATGCATAAGTCAGCGAGTTGGAGATTTTGGAGAGCTAAAGAGCAAGAGCTAGTGTTTTGAGAGTTGAATTGCACATACCCTCTAAGTTTGGAGGTGAGGCCCTTATATAGGCATTGTTTGGCGTGGACTTCATGCACCGCGTTTGAGATCTCCGGGAAGATGTGTCTGACCGGTCCGAAGTCCTGGAAGGTAGTGGCGCTCGTAGACCATGCTTTGTGCCTTATTTGGTTTCCTCCAGAACATTCGGTGCAGGAGCTGACTTTCAAGAGACCCGGGAGTGGTGCACGTCTCGTAGGTTGCCATCTAAACTCAATTAGGTCGGCAAGTACTCAAGTGATGTTGCTCCTCACACTGAGGTCACTTTGACCGGTACTAACAAGGTACCATAGGTCAGCAAGTCCTCGAGAAGGTCGATCCTTGCACTGAGGTCCCTTGGACCAATAACGATGAGGTACCACAGGTCGGGGCTGGACAAGGTGCTCCTAGCCACCCTGCCGAGGTGCCCGAGTTGTCTATAAGGTCGCTAGTTGGGACTCCATGAAGTCGACGAAGGTAGGTCGCCAATTGGATCACCAGTAAGTCGCCAGCTAGGTCTCCAGTAGGTCGCCAACTGGGTCTCCATCATTTTGGCTAAGGAAAGTCATCACCAACATGGTGTTGGGGTGTCGTATGACGATTCTGGAATCGCCATATGGTGCACTGTCACTAGAGGGCTAAATCTTCCCTCATCAATTGCCCCCAACTCTCAAGACGAGGTCAATTCGGTGAAGGGAGTAGCTCGTTATAGGTCCTTGGCCCGGAATGACTAGTTTGATGAGCTCGTATGCATCGGTTCAGTTTGCTCCTCAAGTCGGAAGAGTCTAAGGGTTGAATACAGTATTACGCAAGACTTTGCCATCTTGATTATCGGGGCACAGGAGCGAACTCGTCTGCTCGAGGAGAGACGGAGCAAGCACTCAAAAGACATCTACCGTACTAGGGGTGCAACCATCAAGGAGCTTCGCAATTCGGCCAAATACCTCGGAGCGAAATTCGTCATGCTATCCTCAAGAGGGACTTCAAATTGCGTGACTACCTCCTCAAGTCACTCCACTTATATAGACTTCAACGCATTGTCCCTCAAGCTAGTCCTCGAAGGAGTAGCTGACAAAGTCGATGCGAAGCCTGAAACAGAGGTGGAGGACGACTGTGAAGAAGTTGGCTAAGTTTCCATGCCTGTCGAGGTGCTGAAAGCGAACTAGTCCTCCTTTCCTTTGTTTCTCTATTTTTTCTATCAGGTTGGCGGTGAGATACTGACGTCCTTTGAGACCGATATAAGTGTAGTAGCGACAAAGTCAAAACATCCTTTGAGACCTGCATAGGTCGGCCTACCTATTGCCAACGTGTTTTGAGGTTGGCTTAGGGGATCTCGATGTTGAAAGCGGTTTATTTTCCCCTTAGAATTCGCTTTGACCAGGTCGCCAAAGCGATTACTCATAATTTCGGTCATCAAAATGATGCCTAGCTGTCGAGCTGCCGATGTATCCCAAGCGGGTCAATGCCACGACTACACTACGTCAGTCCTCAAAGACGCTGGTTGTTTACTCCTATGATAAGCCACAGGGTGCTTAACATTCAAGGACAGCTCTACTAACTGTAGGTCACCAACTTGCATGGGAGCCTTGAAAGGCTCGACCTGCAAGGGCAACTGCACAGTCCGTTGGCTACCAACTCTCATGGGAGTCGTTAAGGGCTTGACCTATAGAGGTGACCTCATGAACAGAGTTGATAAGGCTCGTCCAGGCTGATTACCATTGAGTGTGAATTTAAAATGAGTTGAGAACCTGGCATTTAAGTAGTGGATCCCATAGATGGCACTAATTGATGATGCACGACCTAGTAGCTCCCTGCTGGAAGGTGACTCGATTGCCGAGCTAGCTAGTTCACCTGGTTGACATGCAAAAAGACAATGTTAGAGTACCTAGGCTGCTTTACCCGGGGTGGGCACTCCGATGCTTAAGTCAGTGAGCTAGAGATTTTGGAAAGCGAAAGAGCAAGAGCTAGTCTTTTGAGAGTTGAATCGCACATTCCCTCTGAGGTTGGAGGTGAGACCCTTATATAGGTGTTGTTTGGTGTGGGCTTCACGCATCGCGTCCGAGATCTCCGGGAAGACGTGTTTGACCGGTGTGAAGTTCTTGAAGGTAGTAGCACACGTAGAGCAGGCTTTGTGCCTTATTCGGTTTCCTCCGAAACATTCGGTGGGGAAGCTGACTTCTGAGAGACTTAGGAGTGATGGGATGCATGTAGAGGAGGTTGGAAAACACATCTCGCAGGTCGCCACCTAGACTCAGTTAAGTCGGCAAGTCCTTGAGGGAGGTCATTCCTCACGCCGGGGTCACTTCAACTAGTACTAACAAGGTACCATTGGTTGGCAAGTCCTTGAGGAGGTCGCTCCTCGCACGCAAGTTCCCTTGGATTGATAACGACGAAGTACCACAGGTTGGCCCTGAACAAGGTGCTCCTAGCCACCTTGCCGAGGTGCCCGAGCTGTATATGAAGTCGCTAGCTGGAACTCCATCAAATCGGTGGAGGTAGGTCACCAACTGAGTCTCCAATAAGTTGGCAGCTGAGTTTACATCATTTTGACTAAGACAAGTCATTGCCAACGTGGTATTTGGATGTCATGCAACGATTTTGGGATCACCATATGACGCACTGTCACTAAAGTGCCAAATCTGCCCTCATCATCTTTCAAGGGGTGTTCTAACAAACCAAAATGGAATGTCTTGTAAAAATGATCAAAATGGAATGGGCCAATACCCATGTCTATAACTGGGTTTTGGGTCAATTAAACCAGCACATGCCCGGACCTGAATCAGATTTCGGATCATCTATAACTGGGTTTTGGGTAGGGACAATTAAACCAGCAGATGACCGGATATGAATCGGATTTCGGATCACTTATAACTGGGTTTTGGGTCGAGTTATGTTGGGTGGGGTCAATTAAACCAGCACATGACCGGACCTTAATTGGATTTTGGATCACCTATAACGGATTTTGGGTCGAGTTCTGTTGGGGTTGAGGTGAACCCATACTAACTCAACCCATTATGATATTGCATCATTGAGCACAACCCGCTGATATCTCTATACAAACTTTAAAAATACGTAAATGCCCGAAAATTACTTACCGTCTTAAGGTCCCGTATGGTTTGTGGAAATAGAGGTTGGATCAGAATTGGAATAGGTCATTTTGATTCTAATTGTTTGGTTCGATGGAATTGAAATCTCATTTTCATTTCTGGTGAAATAGCATTCTTCCATTTGAGGGAATAGTCATTCCCTCTCCCTCCCTTGGGAGTTGGGAATGAAGTCCTATTTCATTTGATTTCAATTCTCATTCTAGTTCCCGTCTGAACCAAATAAATTATGAGAATGAACTACTCTGATTTCGATTCTAAGGATTTGTTTGATTTATAATCAGAATTGGAATTGGAATGGTCCATTCCCATAATCTGTTTGGTTCAAATAGGAATGAGAATCAGATCAGTAAGAATAGGATTTCATTCCTGATGAGGGCAGATTTGGCCCTCCAGTGAAATTGCGATACATGGCACCTCGTGACAACTAGGCAAACACCCAGGCAACAACTTACCAAGTTGGTGTCCCACCCGGGCACCGGTCTGGCTGGCCTGGCGCGACCTGCACGCGGCCTACGGGCGGCCTGCACGCGGCCTGGCGCGGCCTGCGCGGCTTGGCGCGACCTGGCGCGTCCTGCGCGGCCTACGCGCGGCCTGCGTGACCTAGCTGGATCAGCCTGGCACATGATCCGACCTGGTCGACCTGGCAACCCATAAGACGCCCACCGAGAACCATTAACGGCATACCCCGTAAGCTCGGTAGCTCACCAAGGAGCTCACCACAAGCAGCTCGGCATAGCCCAAGGAGCTCGGCATAGCTCCCCCAGGCAGCTCGCCACTTGTAGGGTAGCTCGGTACAGAAGAGTAGTTTGGCGTATCGCATGAAGATCTCCTACCTGACAACCTGGCCCAGACACCGACTCGCCGACTGACACAGGCGCCGACCTGACAACCTGGCTTAGACACCGACCTGCCAACTGACACAGGCACCAACCTGACAACCTGGCCCAGGCGCCGACCTGGCCGCCTGACAACCTGGCTGAGGCGCCAACTTGGCCGCCTAACACAAGCGCCAACCTGACAACCTCGAGGAGTTCACCACCGTACCCCGGTTCTGACGGGATATGATGAGTCTTACCGTTTGAAGGCTTTTCACCC
>NW_010729144.1:2379448-2450318 GCF_000365185.1 Nelumbo nucifera | reverse complement strand
CCCCCCCCCTGTTTCAGTGTTTCTATCTCTTGGTCGTTTTCTGCAAACCCCAAGTAGCTGAAACTTCTTAATGACTTGTTACTCTGTCTTTTCTTTTAGCTCATAAAATTAAATATTTAAGCACTGTACCAACCTAACCTAATATGTCATTCAGTCATTCAGCCCATCCACTTCAACTATGACCAGGGACAGGGACTGAAGCAACCTAACCTAACCTAACCTAATATGTACTTCAACCATTCATTTCAGCCACTTCAACCATTATCAGGGATAGGCACTGAAAGCATCCTAATCTAACGTAATATGTTTTTCAGCCACTTCAGCTATTATCAGGGACAGGGACTCAAGCAGCCTAAGTACCTAACCTAACCTAATATGTCCTTCAGCCAAATTCATTCAGCTATTATCGGGCACAACACAATACTGTATCTACTAGCAAAGTAGGATTAGGCTTGCTAATCATCTTCCGTTGGATGTTAACATATGATATTTACTGACAATGTCATCTACCATCACTCAGAGCCTGATTTTAAAATTTTGAAATTTTAGCAAATATAAGTGTTTGATCTGAAACGAAACTTTTGAAATTTATGATAAAATTTTTAATATATTTTCAATTATTTAATTGATTTTTATATACTTTAATTTTGCCACATTTTAGAAACCCGTTTTTCTATGGGCTGGGATGTAGAATCCCTAGCAGCCTAGAGCCGGGGTGGCCGGGTGTAGGGATGGAATGCTGGATGATGGATGGGTTGGACAGTTGGACTGAGCTGCAGCACAGCCCACCAGCCTGGAGCCTGGAAGGAGCCGGGTGTACGGATTCAACTAGTCTGACCTTGTTAATGTTAGGCGGTGCACATTAACCGGTCCAAAAGTAATACAGTAGAAGTAGGGCGTGGTCCTTGACCGGCCGGCCCACGGTTTCCTTCAAACTAAAGATGGCTTTGCGGCTGCACAGCAATGCGTAAGAAGCTGCAGAAAGCTCATCCAGGCTCCAGCTGCATTGAGAATGAATAAAGTTAACATGGGCTTGATTCCTCTGAGTCCCTGAACAATTGAAGCAATAAAGAGTGAAAGGACCGACAGGGATTTGGATGCAATTGGTCTCAAGTCTCTCTCTCTCTCTCTCACTCTCTCATCTCAATACAAGTAATTTTGTATTCTTTACAATGTCAATGTCAATGTCAAGCTACTTACATTGCATGTCAGGAAAGAGAATGCCAACTTATTTTTTGACGATATCAGTTGTTCACTTGTTGTATAGTTTATTAATGATCAGGGCACCAAATTCCATTCAAAAATCAAAACTGTGAATTGAATACAAAATTACTTTTGTATCCCATTAAAAAAAAAAAAAAAAAAAACTGTGAATTGAATGTCAACGGTACGGTTGTCAATTTCAGAATTCTTCCTCACAAAATTGGTATTTACACCCATATCACCGCATTAACAGCTGTGAATTGGAAACATTTTGCCATGAAGTAAAGTACAGAAACGTTTTTAATGCACAGCTGTCAGCACGCTGCAAGTATTGTGAAAACCCATTATGTGATGAAGAAATTTGGATTTCAGTCTTGCAACTCGAATTCAGATTTTCCAAATTTATTTTGCATTAACTAAAGGAAATATTTACATACTGATTCACTTGAGGTATCCCGTCAGGGTACACATTATATTCAAAAAAGTCTAACGGGTGAGATTTAGCCTACTGAGCAGAGATATTAAAAGTCCTATTATTTATATGTTTGGGAGATTGAAATCATGGTTTTTTTGTAAAAGGCATAGGCAGAACCAAGGTAACTGAGTCTTCTGGTGTAGTGCCTGGATTACTTGAATATTATCAGAGCAGATGACGATCTTCTTGAGATTCGCATTTTATAATTTCAAAATAGCCTACAAAATAGTAAATAATTCAGCGTGAACAGAAGTTCTGCCTCCAATGATGTTTAAACACTGAAGATTGGAATTTAAGATCACAATGCCATAAGTGAAGTAAGCATTAGCCAATTTTCCTGCATCTGTAAAAATGATGAGATCAGTATCATAAGTAATGCGAAGCTGAAAACTGTGATCCTGCGGAGACTGAGCTCGAGCTACAGAAATTGGCTGGAGGGAATTGTCATAGATTTTATTTACCATTGAAAGGGTTTAAAAGGGATGAGGATGTTTGTTTTCGAAAATCATTTTGTTCTTTGCAGACCAAATATAGTAACAAGCTATTGCAAACCAACTTAAAATTTGAAGGAAAAGGGAATTGTCTTGAATTTGATTATACAGCTGGGTAAGAAGATCTGTCCAAGAAAAGTTGGTGGAAAAAGCAAGATTGAGGTTCCAGGGATTACCAAACAGAACAGCTCGAATAAAGGAGCAATGTAGAAAGAGGTGGTAAGGGGTTTCTTCCTCATGATTGCACAAAATGCAGATTTTCTTAGCAGGGTCTAAGAAGAGACAATTCCTTGTGGGAACATAGTTGTTAAGCATTCTCCAAATGAAGAGCTGGTATCTTGGAGGAATTTTGAGTTTCTACACTCTTGAAAGGCAAAATTTGAGATTATCAGCAATCCTAGGGACAGAGAGAGCTTGTTTAGCTTTGTATTCCTCTTTGACAATAAACTTTCCTGAGTGATGCTGGAACCAAATCCAATGACGATGATTTGAGGAAGGGAAAATTGGGGTTTGAAGGACTTAAGAAGCAGTCTCGCTTCAAAAAGATGATGAATTAATGATGGATTCCAGTGTCCATTTAACATGAGGGAATTGATAGAGATATCTCGCATTTGAGGTGCTATTGGCAACATAATTCAAGTAAAATTCTGATTTTTTTGGATCCAAGGGTATTGAGAGATTGGGAAGTCGGAATTGTCATTGACTAAATAACCTACTTCAGTCGCAAATTCTCTAAGCTTAGGACAGATAGACTTCCAACAAGCTGAAGCATTAGCAGGGATGTTATAAGGGAAGGTATTTTGTGGCTTTAAATATTTTGACTTTCAGATTTGAGCCCAGAATTGATGTTGTTCATTTAAGAATCTCCATGCAATTTTCTTAAGAAGAGCATGATTAACCAGAGTCAAATTTTTAAAACCCAGCCCACCAAAAGCTTTTGGTAGTGATAAATCTGCCCAAGCACACCAGCAGTAATGTTGTTTGTGAGAGTTTGAGGAGTTCCACCAGAAGTTTTTGATGATTTTATTCATTTGATGAATTGTTTTCTGGGGGAATTGGATGAGATTCATGGCATGGATTGGGGTAGCTTGAAGGACTGACTGGATCAAGATTTTCTTCCCAGGTTGACTAATGGCTGAGGCCCTCCAATTGTTTAGTTTGCCTTTGAGGTTGTCTAGAATAAAGTTGTGTTGATTGTGTCTATTCCTAGACTAGATCAGAGGAGTACCAAGATATTTAGTGTTTATGAAGGGACCCTATATGAAGCTGTCTCTTGATCATCCTTTGATGTCGATGATGGATATTCTTACTGAAATAAACTCTAGACTTTTTAAAGTTTATGATTTGACCTGATGCATTTTGAAAGTTTGACAGGATGGATTTCAGATTATCTAACTCATTTCAGTGGGCCCGTAAGAAAAGCATAATGTCATCTGCAAAAACAATGTAAGAGGAGACCGGAGAATTAGGGGATAACTTTATGCCTTGTAACTGGTTATTAGCTTCAGCTTGGTAAAAGAGCCAGCTTAACCCTTCCATTGCTAAGATGAAAAGGTAGGGAGATAAAGGATCTCCCTGTCTAATGCCTCTAGAGGGACAAAAATGTCCTACTAAGGAGCCGTTTAGGAGGAGAGAGTACGAGATTGTAGAGAGACATTCCTTAATGATAAAACAGACGTCCTCTGAGAAGCCTAAGGCAGACAAAATTTTTAACAGAAAACCCCATTCTAAACGGTCATAATCTTTGGACATGTCTAACTTTAGAGCTATGAATCCTAAACCTCTTTGTTTATGTTTTAGAAAATGGAAAGTTTCTTGAGTTGGTTTGTTAGACATATGTCTGCCTGGTTTGGAGAAATGCACTTGTCAAGAACGAGATGCAACCTAGAAGCTATGAGTTTAACTACAATTTTATAAGTGACATTACATAAACTAATAGGCCTATAGTTTTGAACTTTTGTGCAATCTACTTTTTTCGGAATGAGACAGATGAAAGTATGGTTTATTCTCCTTAGAAGCTTCCTATTTGTGAAAAAGTCTTGGACCATTTGAACAATGTCGGGTCACATAAAATCCCAACAGTCTTTAAACACCAAAGCTGGCATACCATATGGGCCAGGAGCCTTAAGACTTCCAATGCTAAAAAGAGAAGCTTTGATTTCCTCTTCTGTGGGAAGGGCTACTAACATAGAGTTGTCTTCCTGAGAAATTATTGAGGGAATAAGGGAATGGACATTTTCAAGCTCCTGAGTTTCTTGGGAAATAAAGAGACCCGAGAAATAGTCCTCAAAAATCTTAGCAATCTCCTGATGAGAGGTTTTCCATTGATCAGAATTATCTTTACTCCCTTTAATGTGGTTCCTTTTCCTTCTACAAAGAGTGCTTTTATGAAAGAAATTGGTGTTTCTATCTCCCAAATAAAGCCAAGTATGCTGGGATCTTTGTCTCCAAAAGCTTTTTAATTGCCACGAGGCATCTTCAAATTGCTTGTAGAGCTTTTGGACTAGGGGATAATCCTCTAATTACTCAACCTGGATAATTTGCTTTTCTAATCCTTCTATTTTTGTTTTAGGATCAACAAAATGAGTTTTCCTCCACAAGATTAAGTCTTTCTTGATCGCATCCAATTTTTTAACTATTTTCAAAGCTGCATAGCCAGAGACCAGATGGTTCCAACCTTCCTCTAAGATATCTTTACAAGACTCTTCGGCAAGCCACATTTCAAAAAATCTGAAAGGTTTTGGATCTTGGGGTGAAGGTTTAGAATGAGAGGGGTGATGATCTAAACCCCATTTAGATCCTAAAGATAACGTTGTATCAGGGAACAACTGCAGCCAATCAAGGGAAAGAATTGCCCTATCTAAAGTCCTTTGAATGTGACTTAAGGTTTTCTTGTTGGACCAGATTAAACTTCCTCCTTGGAGGTTGAGTTCCACCAAATTATGCGAGAGGATTAAATACCGGTACTRGGCAGAGGTGAGGTGTTGACTAGTAGAAGTGGATGAGGAAGGCRTTGAGCCATCAATGGAAGCTGCTTCATTGAGGTCTCCTATTAGTAGATAAGRGGAATTAATGGAAAGGAGTAAGTTATTGATGTGAGACCAAAAAGCAATTCAGATTTTCTAATTATACCCACCTTAGAGCACATTAATATCATAAACTTTTTCCATGCTTGTATGTTTTTATTCATGGAAAGATGTTTTCCAAGCATTCTGACTTGTGAGGACTGGCCATTATATATGAAAACATTCATATCCTTACAACAATGACAGCTGAAAAAAACTTTCGCCCTTGGGGAGACGGGGACCAACAGGTTTGGTTGTTGGGCTCCGTTTAGCAATGTTTCACGATAGTGATTCCTCTATTTTCGATGTTTTTGTATAACAGAATGTGTTTGGCAAAATAAAAATGAGAAAAATGAATTATTCCCAAAGAATACGTTCTTTGGGAGTGACAAATCGACACTCTCAAAGAACATGTTCCCAGAGAATACGCAATTCTCGCATCATCCTTTAAATTCATGAACACGTATTCCTTGCTTCCCACGTGAGAGAAAGGGCATTTTAGACATTTTGCCTAACCTAATAAGCTCCATCCTAATGGCTTTCCTCTTCCTTTGATTTCTCTCTACCATCGCACAACCAAGGAGCAATGAGCATTGGATTTTGGCGAACGATCAGGGACTTCAGTGAGCACTCGGTTTTGCTCATTATTGACGATGAACGACAAAGGTGAACACTTTTGTTTTGCACCGTTTTTGTTCAATGTCAATGGCAAACGTTGCTTTGCGTGTCTTCCTTATCATCGCTTTTTCTTTGTACTAGATACCCTATTTTGCCTCTTATTCAATTTTCCTCTCTACCAGTATTATTTCAAAGTTTCTTTGTACTAGATACCCTATTTTGCCTCTTATTCAATTTTCCTCTCTACCAGTATTATTTCAAAGTTTCTTTGTACTAGATACCCTATTTTGCCTCTTATTCAATTTTCCTCTCTACCAGTATTATTTCAAAGTTTCTTTGTACTAGATACCCTATTTTGCCTCTTATTCAATTTTCCTCTCTACCAGTATTATTTCAAAGTGAACGCTGCAACAACTCTTTGACGTCTGCCTATCGACAACTATCATTTATATAGGTATGGTTTATTTCCCCAACTTTCTAACGATATGCAGTTCCATCTACCCTAAAATTCCTAATGATATTAGCTACCGTCTACTCATTTTCCCAACTCTCAACTTGGGTTGCATGAAATGAAACCAAGTTGGTTTTCATAACTCTAACTACTTCCCAACAATCTAAAATTCTGTCTATCTTGAAATTCCTCATGATCTCAGCTTCCGTCTACTCCTTTTCCCAATTCCCAACATGGGTTCCCCCTAGAATTGATCTTGTAGTTCAATGTTCATATTGAATACAAGTTTCAAATTATCAATATGCCCGATACGTTGGTAGAGGCATATTGGACAATATCAATAGTTTTTTATTTTTATTTTTTCAAATCTGGTTTAGAGGGGCCGGTTTAAGGTCTGCCCTCCCCTTGAAACTCCCGATGTGATACGATACGATACGTATCGATATTTTGAACATTGACCAAATATTCGTATTTATTCATTGTTTTATAGCTCAAGTCAAATATAATTGGAAAATGAACCCTTATGATTCATGTGACTTGAGACTCACAATGACACTTGTTTTTTGTTAATTTTAGGCTTAATGACTTGCAACAGTGCAAAATATGTTCATAGATTTGCAGAATTAATATTAAGAAATACTTGTGCTATCCAAATGTTGTTTCTATTTCTATAGAACAAAAATCTATACCCAAGGAACAAATTGCCAAACACCTCTATTATTCTTGAAGAGCAAGAAACAAAATTTCTATTCCGAAACAAGAATTTCCTTAGGAATGGCAACGGGGCGGGGTGGGGACGGGGAGCCTCTCTCCATCCCCGTCCCCACGGGGATCCCCATTCCCCGTAATGTTTTATAATGTTAACCAGTTTGTTTTTGTTTTTATTTTTATTTAAAAAATAAAAATGAAATAATTCAAATTTATAATCCTATTATAAAATATTCAACCATATTTTTAAAAATATTAATATAGATTATGTGTACATATATACTTATATAACGTATGCATACATATATACATATATATTAGTGGGGATCTCATGGGGCGGGGATCTAGGTCCCCGCAGGGCGAGGAGTGCTATCCCCGTCCCTGCCCCATCCCTGCTAACGGGGATGAAAATTTCCCCAGCTCCGTCCCCGCAGGGGGAAAATCATCCCTATCCCTGCCCTATTCGGGGCGGATCCCCACGGGGATCGGGGAAATGGGGAAAATTGTCATCCCTAAATTTCTTCAAGAATAGAAACAGGTGGGAACATTGCCAAACAAGGCCTTAGGAACCTTTTTTGAGCATGACATGTTAATTCATTTGATCCCATCTTTGTCTTTATAGTCATAAGAATGTTGAGCAAAATAACAATTTTACCCCCAACCATATAACGTGTCATGTCCATAAAATTTAGATTTCAGGTTTAGGAATTTGATTAACCACAAAAACCGAATTAATTAAACTTTATTATCTATATAATATATATTAACATATAATACATACATAATATGTATAATATATATTATATTGTATTATATTATATATTGAAATATAAAATTCATTATATATATTTTTAATATATAATACATATATAACATCTATAATGTAATGTTAAAATATATATACTGTTGAAATTCAGTTTTAACCAAAATAACCGAAAATCGAACCAAAAATTTTGGTTTCTATTATTTCAGTTTCGGTTTGGTTTTTCATTTAAAATTGTAGTTTTAAAAAATTGATTTATTCCATTCAATTTTTAATCAAATAAATATTTTGCTCAACCCTATTTATATATAACCAAATTAAATTTGTCTGTGCTCTCCTAATTCAAATACACGCATCAAACACCAAAATAGTCGTTCTATGATACCAAAAATGTCTCCTAATAAAAACTGAGAATCATCATGGTAGCATGATACTATCATTCAATAGCCAATCAACTAATATTTACTCAAATTCACATGGTTATATGGTCGAATTTATAAGACACTCTACCCATTTGAACACTGTTTTTAGTTCAAACAGGTCCCCTTTTGTTTTGGTAGAATAACAGCTCCTTTGGAATACAGAATACCCATTCATCATTAATTTAATCAAGACCATATCTAAGAGTTTACTTAGACAAAATATCAGATTAATTAGATACCCTTATTCTTCAAATAAGTATATATTTGCTCAAAAGTACTGTTCTTGTTCTTTACCAGCTTAAAATTAATGATTCAATTTCTTTCTTTCTTTTCTAAATTTTTCAATCAAGTTTCTAAAGATAACACATTAAGCCCCCCCCAAAAAAAATTAAAATAAATAAATAAACCATAAAATTTGCACAAACATGAAAAAGAAAGGCCGACATGTGTGGAAGAGGGAAAGTGACGGACTGACGGGGTGGTTATCACGTGCAAAAGGTCAAAGTTGAAGTCCTTTTTAAAAACAAGAAAGAGAACAGGCTTTACCAACTTTTTTTTTTTTGTGTATAATGTTTTTATCATTAAATTTTTTATCAAATACTTAATTATTATTTTTTCTGTTGGCTCCATTTACCTACTATTTTCAAAAATATTATTTACTAAATCTTTGGATAACAAAGAAAGGAACATCCACCAAGGGCTTTGTGGTATTTTCTTGTCCATATCCTTAATTTTCATCAAGGAAAATTGATGGGGCATAATACAACATGAGTAAACCAATAGGAAGAGTTATTCATGACTTAAACTTGATGAAACTTGAAAGTTTCAAGCGTAATACCACACCTGCCAAACTCACCATGTATTGTTCTTTCTCTGAGAACCATTCAACCTAAGTTTCAAGGAAAAAGTATCCCTACCTTTCTCTAATTTTTCCTTCAAATTAAATCTAACCTAAAAGGTTAAGCCGTGTTAAGTGAGATCCTTGAATAGGTTTTGTATTCTAACATGTCCCCTCATACGAAAGTCTATTAGACTTGAAACGTGGATAATACAGGCCCATCCATACCTTGTATTGAAATTTAATTAATTATAATGGGTGACGAGAATCGAACACTAGACTACTTGGTCAAAGTGGCTCCAATACTGTCTCAAAAAATCATTCAACCTAAAAACTTAAACCGTTAACTGAGGTCCTTGAATAGGCTTTATTCTCCAACACTCTTTACTATTTTCTCTAAATTTTATACTAGTAGAGATCAGTAAGATGGGACAGCTTAAAACCAAATAAGATTTTACATTCATCTTACAATAAGAATAGATTACCAAATAGAGATGATTCAATCACAAAAACAATTATAAACACCAATAGTTTTTTTTTATTATTATTATTGTATTTCATAACAAATATATGATCAAATCAAGGCAAAATCTATAATGCATTCCATAAAAATTGATATATAGAATTCAAACATGAATGAATCAGTGATACATAATCTTTAAGATAGTTAAAGTGTTTAATGATAGATACACCTTGTGTAATATTGGAATATATTGACAAATAGAGATATTTTGGTTAGAAAACTTAAAATTTTGAAAAGTATATTGCACTTGAAAAGATTATAGACATAGATATGGATAAATACTAATAGAAACCACGTTGGATCCACATCAGCTTGAGTGAATAGAGGACGGTGAAAAGGTGTTTAGGGATATATTTTCTAAATTTCTAACAAGGAAGAGACATTGACATGAAGCTACTCACAAGACAATTTCTAATTTGATATAACATAAATGTGAAGTGGTAGTTAGGTTGAATGGGATCATGAAATTCATAAAAAAAAAGAGCCTCCATTGGCATGTAGTTGAGGAATCGCAAGCATCCGGTATACTGCCAAAATGATTTTTTTTTGTCAAGAGTAAATATTCTATTTTACTGTTTAGAGAGACATTATTAAAAGTTTAAGGAAAGGTTAATATATTAACATTTCTAATTAGGTTTAAGGGTTTATATAGTATAGTACAAAGTGCAAACGAACAAAGCCGTACTCTGCAATTTCTAAAACCTTGAATTAATTAATCCAATATAAATATGGCTGTTAGAATATGATTATATTAGTTAGTGCCATCTTAATTAACGTGTCACACAGCTTCCTAACAAATAAAAAATTGGCACAAGGAGAGACGTATGGATAACACAGGTAGGGGTGCTCCGATCCGTCGGCTAATTTTTGAAATCGAATTGATGTTATCGGTTTTTGAAAAATTGGTAATCGGAGTCCATCACTTCGGTTAATTAATGATTTGGTTTATTGATTTTTTAGTTTTTTATTATTTATAATATTTACTATAGAAATGTATAAATATATAATAAAATACTAGAAATATATATAATATTATATTTTATATAATAAATAATATATTATATATTATAAGTATATATATTTATATATAATGCATATTTATTAATTTATAATGTATAGAAATATAATATATATATATATATAAATATACATAAAATGTATATAAATATATGTATATTGGTTGGTTTGATTAACCGTCGGTTTTATATTTTGGTTAATCAAAACCGAACCTGTACCTTTGATTTTTCTAAATATTGAACCAAAACCAAATCGACTGGTTTGATTAACCAAATTTTCGATTTAGTTTCAGTCAGTTTTTTCGATTGATTCGGTTTTTTGGTTTTTTTCTCACCACGGGCCAAACCTAAATGGCCAAACTTTTTTCCAAACAGATTCTATGCAATAGTGAATGCTAGATACAGAACGGTAAAGATTAAGGTTGCATTTGATATCATCATTATTTCCATCTGCAATGTTTCAGGTCAGAATTTTATGAGAATATAATTTGTTTCTATCATAAATGTTTTGAATCATCAATACAATATTTGGTATTATTATTATTATTATCAAATTTGATGTTTTTATTATAAATCCCAACATCAATCTCATTCTCATGTTTATATTTTTTTAGTGGAAGTCATGGTTTTTAAAACCGACCTGGAGATCGAACCGGTCAGGGGTCCAGTTACCGGGTCAAACGGTCGGCCCGTTCTGACAAAAAAAATAAAAAAAAATGAAAATCAGTCAAAATTGTTCGAACAATTAACCACCCAGGTCAGTGGTTTGCTGGCCCAAATCAACGATTTTTATGGAAAATTCGGTTTTGGGGAAAACCGGAACCAATCACCTATCGATTCTCGGTTTTTCCAGTCTGACCGTCCAGACCGGTTCAGTTTTAAAAACCATGGTGGAAATGGAAATGGTTATCTGATTTAATGTGATGTGATAAGACAATTTTTAAAAAATTTGCATTAATCAACCTAACATGTTACAAATAAAAGTGACAATGATACCGGTGTTTCAAGTTTCGATGTTTTGAATTGAAACAACGTTTACTTAAAACACAAACATTGCTATTTGTGATTGAATCAAGTTTGGAGAAAATTGTGTGCTTTTTCCTTTTATGCCAGCACCATATATGATAAATCAGTCAAAGTGTATAGACTTAGTCAGTCCATCCCTTCATTACTCTATCCCCAAGTGTGGATGTATTTGATGGCTAATCTAACATGTTCTCCCACAGTGAAAATTTGAATGGTTGTGGGCCTCATTCATCAAAAGACTGGTGTAGGGCATTATCATTGATCCCACAGCCTACTGAAAAGCTATTGCATTCATCTAATCCTGATTCATTGTCAGAAGGCAGTTGACTGGTGGTAGATTTAACAATCTCCAGCCAAACAGAACATTGACAACTAAAATCAAAACGATCGATGTCTGATGTGATGGCGTTTGCACTTGAAACGCCAATGGTACAAACTACCAATTAGCTCCTAAGTAGTTTCACATGGAGAGAGAGAGAAAGAGACCCCACACTCCACAGTCCACACAGGATGTCAAATGTGGGTTCCATGGTTTTCTCTTTGTGGGCTGCATATGGCCCTGTTGATCAGTGGGAGCTATGGGTTGAGCACTTTAGCTCTATCAAGTCCGGCCCGCTGCCACATGAAACAACAGTACTAAAGGGTTGTACTGTACTGGTCTAATAACTTGGGCGATATTTTGGACTGGGCTGTCACAAGAGAACCAAAGGGCCCACTACCAACTCAGCAAAGTTGAAAAGATAATAGGGTTAGCTCGTTGACGTTGAGGGAGCCATAGTTTTGTCTTCCATCAACCCATCAGATTGAATACAACTGATGATTTCCTTAGAGTTGCAATTCTTGATCAAGCTTACGTGTTCATTTGGCTTGGCGAGCATACGCTAGAAAAAAGTTGATTAATATAGCATCCTTCCAAAGCATGCATTAAATAGCTATATTGGTTACAAAAGCTCTGAATTTGCTTTCAAAATTCAGCATAAGCCATACTTTTCACTGAGTCATGAATCGCTCTCTCTTGACCTAAAATATATGCAACAACACCCTAATGACCAACCAAACTTGCTACGTACGTAGAGATGAGGGGCGTGGCGATTCGCATGTGCAAAAGGTCAAGAAGGTGAAGTCTTTCTTTCATGGGTCTTCCCAGTTTCTTAATTATATCATTCTTGACGTCTAGCCTTATTAAAATTTTCAGCAATTTGATCAGTTCTTGCCTTCTCTGCAGATCGGATTCGAATTGCTTTTAATATACAAAGTTAAGATCAACTACACTATATATATATATATATATTTGGATCAATAATTCAACATTAGATTAGATCCAATTATAAATGGATCGAATTAGATCTGAATTTTTCATCTTGTATCAATCAGATTGGATTCGGATTTGAATTAGGACAAATGAATAGAGTTTGCAGCTCTCTCTAGTATTTAATTTCCATTGGTCTTTGAAACAAAGCAATTGTTATTCTTTTATTCTCTTCTCTTCTGTTTTTTTCATCCAATCAAACAGTTAAAACCAGAACGCCCCATTCCGATCCGGATTCTAGACCCTATTCCCATAAACCAAACAGGCCTTTAGATCTATTGGTGAAATGGCAAACCACAAGGACGTAATCATGGCAGTCCGGGCATGCAAATGATGAAGACCCATTTTTCTATACTAACATGAATGTCAACTTATTATTGAATTGAGGCATGAAAACAGTCGTTCATGGCGTGTACGTAGAGAAGGATTTTGATGCAACGCAACAACCCACGCTCCAACACCATCAGAATGGCGTGAAGGTTAGAGCAAAAGCTTGCAAGCAAGCATAAAACGAGAGCTTGCGTTTACATATACACACTTGCAAGAAATGGACGGGGAGGTTCGCGTGCGTGAATGCTTAGTTTTTTGAAAATGATTTATTTCTTTTTCCAATAAAAAAAAAAAAAAGTTGCCACCTCAGCAAAGATTAAATTGCTCTTTGCTGACGTGGCTATTGTTTATTTATTTAAAAAAAAAAAAAAAAAAACAAAATCATCCATATTGACAAGCTCAAGTCCTTTTCAATGTTTTACCAAATACCAATTCCTTCTTGTCTTCTAAGATATGGCTTTTATTATTCTTTTAGGCTTTTCTTTGACCCTTTTCTACGACAAAAAGTTCAGCTGCTTGGTGTTATAATAAACTACTACAGGGTCCGGATCTGCTGCACTTCCATGCGTGTAATAATTAATCATTAAAGGAATTCTCGATATGGCTACTGGCCTGTGCATGTTGGTAGTTATTAAATTTTATTTATTTAAAAAATTATTCTGATATTTTTGTTCTATAGTTGGTTAGATCATCCCATCACATTGATTTTTGATATTGAAGATGGGACCCAAATTGGACTCTTGGATTAGCAAAATTATTCACAGCCAATATAAAATTCTTTAGTGTACTTGTGTTTGAAATATGGTAATAATATAATCAATAAGGGATACTCACTGCTTGAGAAGTGCACTGACTTTCTATTATTTTTGCTAGGGGTGGAATTTGGGCTGGCTAAGCTAGATTCAGATTCAGAGAGAAGAACATAATTGCATCTAAACCCACTAACCCAAGCCAACTTTAAAATCTAAACCCACTAACCCAATTCCAGATTGAGTTAAATCCATCAATCATCATAATTGCATGCATGAGTACAAAAACGCAAAAGTTGAAAAAAGATGAAGCATCAAGACCAAGAGCAAAGTGGAAGTCCTTCCTTGGGAAATGAACCCGCAATCAGAAATTAAATAGGAAATAATGGATCAACTATCCTTTAGCTATACAAGTAACTAACAAGGAGCAGATGGCCCATGGTACATCTGAGGCTCACTGGCCCATGGAGAGCCCACAGTTCCATGGGTTTGTTCCCAATCTCCCAGGTCTTCACCATAGAAGCGATTGCCCAGTGACCATCTGAGCTAACAGGTCTTTGGCTATTATTTAATTCAAACTCCATAGAGCTGCAAGTCAGGTCAGGTTAGATCGGGTTGAGGCAACCCTAGCTCAACCCTAAGTTCTAAACCCCAACCCTAACCCTAATCCAATCCGACCTTCAACCCAACCAATCCAACCTTAACCCTAATCTTAACTAAATTTTTTCAATCCTAACCCAACCTGAAGTCAATTTTGGGCCCAATCCAACATTCTTCCCATCCCTTAAAACCTTATATAATTTCTCGATTTTAGATCTTAACTCAAGTCTCACTACATATATTAGTCCTATGTTTCATTGATACTTGTTTGTTGACATTTTTTTCTTTTGTTCTTTTGGTACAAAATTCAGAAAAACAAGTGGCAGAAATGACTATAGTTTATTATGAGTTATGACTTACGGTAGATCTTTCTTAGGCGGCAAACAACATAGAGGAGATGAAGAATAAAATTTTCAAAAAACATAAAATAATGTTATTAAGGTTTTAGTCTTTCTTATTAGAATTAAGTGAAGTGATTATCTTAAAAGAAATACATTATACTATGCGGTGGGGGCTATACAAATATCATGCATCTAAAAAAATCAATGTATGTTGTATATTACATATAACATATATTTATATATGACATGTACTATAGAGTTGGGTTCGGGTTGGGTTAAGTTGGCTAAGGGGTCAACCCTAACCCAACCCGAAATAAAGTCAAGTTAATGAATTTCAACCTTAACCCTAACCCAAACATCAACCCGACCCAACCCAACCCAACTTTTTTGGGTTGGGTTAGGGTTGGATTCGGGCCAACCCGGCCCAAGTTGCAGCCTTACTCCTGAATGGTAAGTTGAGGTTCCTAGTTACTATTTTATCCCTAAGGCTGTGTTTGGTTTTTCAAAAAAACAAGAGAGAAATAGATAGTTGAGGACATGTTCTTGAAAAAAAAATATGAAATTTGTTAAAATCTTTTCCCTTAACCTTTTATTTCTCTCTTATTTTCTGATAAACCAAACAGAACTTAAATGTTTGATTATAGTTAGTTCTACTTTCACCAAGAAACAATAGAAAATTTTGCTTAGTAGAAGTTATGTTGGGCCTTTTTACCTTCAAAACATCGTTCACCACCCCCTTTTACTTTGAAACAAGCATTCACCTTCTAAAATACAAAGCAGTAAATTCGGTTTAAAAATTAAAAAAAAAAAGGAAATTTAGTTCAGCTAATTCAACGACTATCAAACAGTCCCTAAACTAGTTGGCACCTGCAGCTGAAACCTTTGAAATATTTTGTCAATCATTTCTTACCTTTCAAGATTTAGCTCCAATCTCTTTTAGGCTTTTATGGATTTTGTTTAGAAACATTGACCAGCCCAAATATTATGTGAGTATGGTGTAATAGAAAAAGAAAACCAGATTGACTAAAGAGTGATATCCCAAAGGGGCGGAGCTATAATATATATATATATATGTGTGTGTGTGAGTGGGGTCAATTGACCACAAGAAACATAGGCTTTTAACTGTTGAATAAAAAACACAAAAAGACAAAAATCCTTTGGGCTCAGTTTGGAAGCAATACAAATATAAATATGTACAGCATAAATACATACAAAATAATATAAAATATAAGGTTTTATACTCTACATATTTGCATTTGTACTCTTTCCAAACTCAGCCTTAGGTTTTATCCTTAGATAAAGAAAAACAAAAGACAAAAGACAAAACTTCAAAAGAAAGCTATCATTCCAATTGAATATCCCTCTTATATATATTATGTGTATCAATTCTAATGTAATTTTCTTATTTTTTTATGTAAGACTTGTTATGAAATTAAAATCAAGAACTCAGTTATCACATTAATTTAATGTTTACAAGTATAAAATTGAAAAATATAAAGTATGAATTCTCTAATTTTCTTACTTATAATTGTAATCGTGTAGTTCACTTAGTAAGTCAATATGATTTCAAATTTTCCTTAAGTTTCTTTTGTATGTACATCTTTTTTTTTTGTTTTAAGACATTATAATTGTCCTCGATAATTGTAAAATAGCACTGCTTATTTTTTGTTGAAGTAATGTGATTAATGTATTAAGCCTTTTTCTTATATTTGTGCTTTGAAAATTTTAAACTATTTTTATTACTTTTGGTCAAATCATTTAATGCATGAAAATATTATTTTACAAATTATTTAATGACTCCACAAGCAAAAAAAAAAAAAATCCTACCTACGACTATGCACCATTTTTTTTAATTGGTAAGATCATCCAATTACTTTGGCTTCTTATTTTATAGATACATTGACCAGCCCAATATTACCGTGAAAAACGGCATATGCATGCAAAATAATACAAAATATAAGGTTTAGCATTCTACATATTTGTATTTATACTCTTTCCAAACTAAGCAAAACTTATGATACCAATGAGTGGAAATAAGACAAAATTAAGGTGCAATACTTTTGTCAGGTAGAAGTGCTAATCAAAGTCACAAACAAATGCATGCAAATATGAAGCAGGTGAAAATTTTGCCTTGAGAGAGTTTTTTGCCTTCCTGCCTTCCTGTTCCCCTCCTTTGCTATACCCTAGCTATCTCCCTCTTTATTAAGACTCCTCTCATCCACACAGACCTCCGGTCACCCTCTGTCTTTTAGGGAGACTACCCTTAGCCGCCTTACCACCCTACCTACAAAAAACATTCAAAGATGACAAAAAAAGTCGTCAATAGTATGAAAGATATGGTTTTTCAAAGATGGCAAAAAAAATTGCCTTGAGTTTGGTTTGCACTGCAAATAGTCCTAAAACCCAAATTGAACTCTTTAGTTTAGTGAAAACATTCAAAGATGACAAAAAAAAAAAAAAAAATCATCAAATGTATGAACGTTTTGCGTGCCATATGTGGTGTTCTCATCAATGCCTTAAATGTCCAAAACTCAGAAAAATAATATGGGGTGCATACAAAAGTGTAGGATATGCAATGAACTTTTTCAATCCCAGTAATCAAGGTTCATATGTATTGCTTTTCAAAGGACAATGTCTTTCTTTGAGATGTCCTAGATGAATTCGTGAAACTTTGGCTCCATTTGGAAGGAGTACAAATACAAATACAAATATGTAAACTGCAAAATCTTGTATTTTGTATTAATTTTATATATATTTGTACTATACATATTTGTATCTGTACTCCTTCCAAACTGAGCCTTTAAAGCAAATCAAAGTGTATTTCCCCCTTTGAATTGTATGATACACAATTTTTGCTTAAACGTTGGCAGTAATTTGAAGATTTTTACGGGTTGAATGACCTAACTGGTAAAATGATCACAGTGAGCTTCCCAGTTTTTTGTCCCATCAGGGTCTGGTATGTTATTGTCATCATTTCCTTGTATTTGCAATTGGTTGGAATGCAAACTATTTGGGTGCAAATTCTGATTCATTTTTGTTTCAAATTTACTTCATTTAGTTTGATTGCAGTACAAATGAAATAAAATGACCTGAAATTCAAAACAAAATTAAATCAAAATTGCACTGCAACCAAAGGCGGCCATAGGATTTCTTATGAGCAAGCACAGCAAATTAATCCAACGGATATAGGTGAGTTTTCTTAGGATTAATTCACTCCATAAGGCTCAGTTTGAATGAGTACGAATACAAATATGCCCAGTGCAAATACATACAAAATACAAGGGTTTACACTATATTTTTGTATTTGTACTCTTTCCAAACTGAGCCTTTTGGAAGGAGTACAAATACAAATTTGTAGAGCAAAAAACCTTGAATTTTGTATTATTTTGTATGCATTTTCACTGTATATTTTTATATTTATACTCTTTCCAAACTGAGCCAAAGTTTTTTTCTCACAATAGTGTTGGCTTTAACAAAAGATGCTAAAAATGACTTGATCGAAGGCCAAAGGCCGGTGTAAGTTGGGTAACCGACTTCAATGAAAACACAGAACTGGGCCTGGACCCCATGGCAGGCCCATTCAAGTTTTGAGAAATGCTTAACCCAAGCCCACCTAAGCAAGCAACCTGATCATGACTTGCCTTGGAAATCAAGTTACAATCTTAACAACAACTAACTTCATAATTGCAAATTTTGTGAAAACAAGTATTTATTTCAAGGAGGTAGGGAAGAAAGCTGAAGAAAATGGGAGCTTATAAGAAACCACAAATTGTATAACCAATACATTAGGCTCAGTTTGGAAGGAGTACAAATACAAATATGTAGAGTGCAAAACCTTGAATTTTTTATTACTTTATATGTATTTGCACTGTACATATTTGCATTTATACTCCTTCCAAACTGTGCATTAGTTTTCATGCCAAAAATTTGAAGTGAAAGGATACGGTTTCATGCCAAAATCAAAAGGTTCATAAAATGTGAAGAATGGTGAATTGACTAGCAACTGAATATCATCCACTGCAGCTGGCTGTTATTTTTATGTACCCTTAACACCAAGACGAGGGTTTGAGGGAGCCCTTCTTAGTTCCGTTTGAAAGGACTGGACTGGTTAGCCCCACATAAACAGCCTATAAGCTATATTTGGTGAAAAAATCATGAGCCCAAATTTGGTTATCAATGAGTCATTTGAAGGGCCATCTGCTTCACCCTCTTTTAAAAGCTTATCTACAGCTCCTTCTTCAATGCAGTTTGACCAGTTTAGTTGAATCTTCAACTCAACCCTCCCAAACAGGTCCTTAATCCTTATGCGTCTTCAAAGAGTGGATCAGCTGTATTTCATGAAAATGATCATTCTTAGTGGTGCAAGTTGAGTCACGTTTTGCCAGATTGAGATCAACCTACCCAGCCCAAGTTGTAGTAGGACTGGAGTTTTGGGATTGGATTAATCCAATTTCTTCACTTTAGTTCGCTAAAACATTTTTTATTTCTTAAGACTTAAAATTGATGGGTCAAGGTTTACAGATTTTAGAATTATTATATGCACAAGACAAAGCTATAGTGATTTAGAAATATTATACTTATAATACTTGCACATTATATAAAAACATTTGATGCTGCGCAATCTGGCTGCTCCTAACTGGTGGTGGCTTAGCTTCCAGTAGGCGACGGACGTGGAGAATCTGTACAGAAAGAATCAGAGAACCCGGGGGGCTTATCCGGCGAGGTCGCTCCGATGCTTAAGTCAGTACGTGCGAGCTGAGAATAATTAGAGAGCAAGAGAGCTATTAAGCAATAAAATGCGCGTACCTTTGGACCCCAGGAGGGAGACCTTTATATAATGGAGTCCTCGCGGGCTCTACAGAGTAGTTCCATGATCTTTGCCATGATAGAGTTTGTTTCTGTGTTATCTGGAGATAACGTTATCAGTTGATAAGGCTAATCACTTTCGCCCGAATCGGACGGGGAGATAATGCTTAGTTGTTGCAAGACGTGATCCCGTAGAATTCGGGAACCGTTGGAGAGACTTTCGGGATTGCGTTGAGGGTAGATCGGTATACCCGAGCTGGTTTCTACCTCGAACTGATGTTCTCAAGCTAAGGGTCGTACACCCCAAACTGAATTATGAATTGATGTCGCGACCTGGTACTGAGGTGCCCTTACCTCGGGATGAGTACCGAGGTGCTCTTAGCTCGGGATGATTTCAGCTCGAAGGATCCCTATCTCGGGGTAGTGGAGTCTACTTTGTAGCGAGTTGGCTATGCCGAGTTGTCTCCTATGCCGAATCACATCCACGTGTCCCCTTATTATGAAGTCAAGCCAAATCACCCTCCATCACCATTATTGGAATAATATAATTTACAAAACGAGTAATTAAAAATACCATTGATTCTTCTTCCTCCATATGAGTTGACTGATTCAGATTGTATAGAAAAGACGAGCAACATCAATGAGATGGGATAGATCTGGAAGCTTGCGTGGCCTAATTAGATTGGCATGAAAATGAAATGAAAGTCGGTCGAGGATCTTTTTAAGGGCTCTCTCTCTCCCCCTCTAATTGTGTCACCTGAAACTCGGTTAGACTCTAAGAATAGAATGTACAATACAAAATAATATAAAATATAAGATTTTACACTCTACAAATTTGTATTTATACTCCTTCCAAACTGAGCTTTGGGGATCTTTTATAAGGGTATTCTTTGATACTCTACAGATTTGTTTTTATACTTCCAAACCGCAGCCCTCGGGTTCTTTTTTAAAGGGAGGTGAAGGGATATCTGACAATATAAGAGATGTTAACGAGAATGCTTTTACTTTCGTTTGTTATTGAAATTACCACATCAACAAAGAAAAATGTTCTTTAATATGTTTTCCAAACCATCAAAATGGTGATGGTTTCTTAACCAAAAAGAGACTTTGTAGTATAAAAGTACAAAATTTTTGGAATATGCTAGTAAATAACAATATTAAATCATGTTATTCAATTCAGATTTAAAATCATGTTTCTGGTCTTAGTTCTGACAACAAAAACCATATACCATGGTTTTCAAAACCGGATCGGACCAAAAAAACCGCTAACCAGAGCCCCCAGGTCCGTTTTTGCTAAAAACTGGAATTTGTTAGAAAACTGGAATTGCTAATGAGGGGTCGTCGCTAGAAATTCCTTAAGGTCCCCTGGGCAAGTTGATTGCAGGTATGTATTAGATTACAAATTTGATGCCGGATTTATCGTTGGTGACAATTGAATGAAAATCTCACCTTGTAGAACTGCAAATTGTTGGGCAGAACCGGATGAATGACCAAGTTGTGAAGAGATTCTCTCGCACTAGCTCAACTGTAAATACACTCGGCTGATTCAGATTATATTGTATAGAAAACAGTGTAGAGGTCACATTGCCCTCATCAAATATTGCCATAGCCACCATACATAGAGATATGATTATATGAATGCCAAGAGATGGGTACAGAGTGTTTGAATGAGTTTGACTGTATTCAAAGTGGGTACCTCCTGATCTTATTCTATACTGATAGAATTATAGAGGGAATCTCATTACATGTTCTTGCTTACATGTTGTTTTCTATATTTTTTGAAAAATTCTGTATTTTTTGGAAATTTCTCTACTTTTTGTATTTTCTGTGTTTTATTATTTTTATTTTTTTCATATGTTCTTCTTTTTCCTGTATTTTTTATGTATTTTTTGTATTTTATTTAAATTTCGATGGTATTTTTTATTATATATAAATATTTTTTGTTTTTTATTTATTTATGACATCACGGGTCAAACCGTTCAAGCCGGACGGTTGAACTGCCAAACTGGAAAACAGTGCCCTATACATTACCACCAACATGCTTTCTGTGAGATTTTGTTTTAAGAACCAAATAGTTTTCAAACCAGCTGGTTTTGTTTTGTCTGGAACTGGCGACCAAAAAACAAACAATTCACATTAGAGAAATCTCCCTCACCCCCTAGTTTACAGCAACAGTTAGGCACAAGCTTCAAGCAACCGTAATGGAAAGAATTGATATAACATGCCTCGAAAGAAAGTGCGTTCCACAACATTGGCCCCATGTTATTTATCAATAAATAAATAAAACAAAACAAAACAAAAAACATTGGCCCCATCTCAGTGAGGTGAATTTTACAACAAAATCAGTGTTTCTTTTGACATCCATTTAGCAAGAGTCGATATTCGGTCAGTTTCGCTCAGTCTGCAAGAACGAAACCTACCAGAGAACAAGAAATAGATGTCTGGTTTCATCTAATGCAGAAGGCAGTAAAATACTACACTTGCACTACATTCTAGTCCGATGATATCCAATGCAGGAAGCAGAAGTAAAGACAACGCACATTCAAACAGCCCACCAACACCCAGAAAGAAGCACACTGCTCTTTAATGAGAAATAATCAAATACGAAATAACTACTGAAAGAAAGGGAAAACAGGACGAAACAAAAAATAATAATAATAAAGAGTTGAGTAGCACATAAATTCTAAACCTGTAAATGTAAAGATGTATTTAAATAATCCGGTACAATTATGACACATCATATTATATGGGTATTGCGAGCATCATCAACTAAACGAGGAAAAAAACCGACCGCCAAACAATGGTAACCCAAGACCCTTTCGTCTTATTGAACAAACCGCAAATTAGAACACACTCAAATCGATCTCCAGGATTAGGAGATGGGCAAGGCCCAAGGATCCTCACCTTTTAGTTTATGATTGAATTCAGCTGTTGGATCCTAATCTACAGTTCAAATGATGGAGTGTTCCTACAAGCAAGCACTCACATGAAATCATAGTCATCAAGAGCATCATAAGTATCGACGACAACATCGTCTACTTGCTTCTCGATATGAAGCTGTTTCTTTTTGACACCTGAACAAATAGACACAGAACACAATTAGGAAAAAGACCAATCTGCAAGTAACGAAAAAATGAAGACATTTGAAGAAATCCCACGAATGGCGCACTAGTGACAAATTCAATCAATGTCATAGTGGGCCTGCCTAATCAGATAACTTGATAATAGATATCAGATAACCTATTTACCCAAACTTTGTCACAACCACATTTGCTTCCCATTCTGAACATGGATACGACATTTTTCCACTGGTGTACCTTAATTTTTTTACTCAAGATTCAGAAGTATGACCAACATGCTTACCTGTTTTCTTTTTACCCGCATTGGCTTCTTTCTCTGCCTTGAGCTTTTCATTTGCAATTGCTGTGATAGATGAAGCAACCTCTTTTGCATCTGCTGCTTTCAGAGCTGTCATTGATAGTCTCATTACTGTTTTGAGGAGGGTTATGTAATGGAAACTCTTCTGAAAAAGTAGAACACAATTGACTCGTGAATCCCATATCTTTCATTATCAATTAACAGAGATACAGAAAAGTAATACACACAAACCTCATATGGCCGCAGTTTATAAGAAACAAGCTCTGCATATTCTAAGAAGTCATTTTCAGATTTGGGGATGAAATTATCAAGTGTCTTCTCATCACCCCTCTTAGCAAAGAGTTCTGTTGTGGATTTGTAGTCCGCTTCTTCCACAAGCCTGACAGAAATACAGACATCATGAGCTCTTGGTTCATTGATTTGATCAAATAATACCGTTATGATTGAGAGGAAGTAGCAGTATCTACTCAAAACATTAAAAGTCAGTATCTGTTGAATCAAAAGTTGACAGCAAATCAACAACTCTCTTTATTATGAGCATTCTATTCCATCTCTACTTACAAAAAATCAAGACAATAAGCCTTGGGATATGAAGGGCATTGCTTGGAAAAATAGAAACATGTATCACATTAGGCATAGAGAAGTACATCATAAAGTACTACAATTTTTTCCATTTAGAGTTTTAAAAGCCACCCTAACAAATGGCTGCATGAATGCCGAAGCTGTGAGGTGCAAGTCCATGGCAATTGCAATTTGCAACATGCTGGGCTGCTGACATAAATAATACACCTTTTGATTCCCACGTCAAAATTGATATGATCTTTGTATGCCGTTGTAATGTTGAAGCTAAAAGGAGGAATGGAGGAACATCCCAATAAAAGTGCCTTGGGAGTTCGAAACTTAAGCTACAAAACAGGACAAAATGACAAAATTTTGACAATATACATTGTTCAGGCATATTACATATACAAGGACAAATGCATAAGTTGATTTAAGGGCTCAAACTTTAACAATGGATATGGCACTGAACAAAATGAAATGGAAAAACAGGATTCATGTAACCAACCCCATATAGTTGGGACAAGGCTCAGATGATGGTGATGATAAGCCAGCACTACATCCATATATATTTGCTGTGGTTATAGATCTACTAACTAGACATTCACAAGAGGTGGTCCCATGATGTTTTAAATGCAAAGCTAAGAACAATGGAGAAATGCTTTAGAGTAAAACAAAATACATGTATTGCAATTCTAGTAAAATATTAGTCACAATTTGGGTGCAGTTAAAGTCATTATCAGGAGTTACCCCAAACTAACCACTTCCGGTACCTTGGATCATTCAACCATAATAAGGGAGAAATTAAAGAGGATGTAGTCTTAAGCATCATAGTTAGAGCTAGAGATGCACCTAGTTAGTCATGCAGTCAGTGTGGCTCTTAGTTGACTAGGTTGTTAATCATTGGTCAACTAGCCGACCAAACCAATGCTTAGCCATCCCAAGTATAACCAGATGATTGGTGAAGTCGTTAGTATGGCTCTCAGTTGACTAGTAGATGATTAGTAACACTTTGGTGACACTATTTTTCATTGTTGGTAACAGGGAAAGAATAGAGTTGATTAGCTGTTAAGAAAACAATAAGCAAGAGAACAGGCCATAAGCAGCACCACAATATAAAATGTCATTCCTCTATTTTTTTCTTTCTAGTAACTAAAAAATTATGCTACATTAATATAAGAAAAAGAAAATTAACCATAATAAAAACTATTCTATAACCATAGGATCACAAAGAAAAAAATAGGATGGTATACTCACAACACCACCATCCTATTAGAGTTAATATTAAGTTTGAAGAGCATCTCTCAGATTGATATGCACTAATCTGTCCAAGTTTCCCAACTGTCTACTTTTTCTCAACCTATAAAAGCCAATTCTCAATAACAGAAACCTAATCCAGATCAAGGGATGGTTCAATTGAGTGAATATCAAATTCAACAGATTGATTATTTTTTGTACAAGATCAAGTAATCAACTACAAATAAGACCCTCCAATACGGATAAGCTTGCAGCTCATCATATATTTTCTCTTGTGCCACTTATATGATTCAATCATAACTTGAATTGTCAATCATTAATTAGGAACTTGTCCTTTCCTTTCTATGTGTTTTTTATGCAACTTTATACCTTGATCTTTATTATCAATAAAAATAAAATATATTGAAACCGAATGGTAAATGTGCATGTAATCAAGGGGTTGTCAGTGTCAGTTCTAAATGCTACTTTTTTTACCACAATGATCATATATTTTTCCTTGCACCGATTATCAGAACTTGAATTGCCTGTCATCATATTGGAAACTTGTCCTTTTACTTCTAATATATGTGTTCTGTATAAAATTTTATACCCTGATTTCTATTATCAATCAAAGATAAATATATCAAAGTACAATATTAAATGCATGTAATAAAGGTGTTATCAATGTCAGTTATAAATGCTACTTCTTAGAACTCAAATTCATGCCTAAAATACTAAATTTCTCCAAACACAAGACACATGCATAAAATAGCTGTATGTCCAAATGAGAAACAAAACAGCAAAGAATTTTACCTTTGTTGTCGAAGCTTTTCAGCAACAGGATCCAAGGGCTCTTCGACTTTTACTTCTGCAGTTTTTCCCTTATTTTCACTAGGCTTTACTGCCGATTTTTTTGGGATCTTTTCCACAGGAGGTTCTGGTTTAGGTGCCTGACCACACAATTTTGAAATATAAAATAAAACCATCACGAGTGCCAATCTTTTTAAAAAATTATGGTCTTGCAAACAATATGTGCTAATCACAATGCAACCTCACAAAAATCTATAGCATTGCAGTGGCTTAGTCCAAAACTAGCATCACCAAAGATGTGAAACAGTGGTGGCTTCGCAATGACAATAATAGCAAGGATGCTACAATCCCAATGTTACACTTCCAGCTCATAACAAACATAGTGAAAATGCAATTATTCGACAAGCACCAAGAACAACATGGTAATCAAGGCAGCTAGGCAAGAGTAGGTAACAGGGTACCCCACCTTATAGAATACTTACTTAGGCAGTGGTTTTCTTGACAGATAAGACCTATAATTACTAAAGTATAATCCATGTAGAGAGGTCCTGTAACTTCAATTAATTGTTATTTGACATTGGAAAACACTAAAAGGAAAGTCAGTAATAATGATATTTTCATATAAAGCAGCAAGGCACATAATATTAGGTAATGCTATCATCATCATATAAGCTTTATCCCAACCATATGGTATCAGCTACAATATCCTGTTTTTCCATGCCATTCTATTCATTGTCATATCTCCTTCAAAAAAAATGCCCTTTTCGCCTGCCCCTAGCTCTTCTAGCCCCTTCAACTTGTAACAGGTCATTTCCTTCTTATTAGTGCTATAGTAGTCCTGCATGCACGTGTCCAAACCACATTAATCTACTATCCCTCATTTTACTACCTCTTGGAGATACTCCAAGTCTCCCCCAAAGAAATTCATTTCTAGTCTATCCTTTCTAGCATTCCCACTCATCTATCTCAACATTCATAGTTCTGTTACTCATTTTTGGATATGTTTCTTGCGCCCAATACTCTGCTCCATATAACATTGCTGTCCTTACATTCAGCAAAAGCAGAAAAGAACATTTAAAATCACAAATTTCCATATTACAATAATTCAAAGAAATAAGACAAACAAAAGCAATAGCACAGTTAATTGAAGCAAATAAATAATGGACAACATATTTATTTAAAAGGTGGCCCCAGAAGGCACTGTAGCAAGTATATGCAAAAAAGGCAAGATATAAAAGGGGCCTCCAGAAAATGTGTTCTAGATAGTTATGCAAGATTGATCATAGCCTCATAGATGCCCATATATATTGTATTGGTTTAAGTGCAATTGAGAGAATATTGGATCTTTTTTTCTTGTTCTTTTTTTTGTTTTGGAAAAGGTAAAGTAATTTTATTCAGCTCAAAAAAACATACAAGCTGGGTTCAGACTTCAGACCCAGAAGGGCAGACTGAAAACCACAGTAGTTACACTCTCCCACCAGGAATTAGAGCAAGAGACAGAAGACAAATTCAGACTTTTGAATTCCTCAGATAGCCCTCTGAATGATATCTTCAGGACTTTTAGCTTTATTACAGAAAATTCTACTATTCATCTCAGCCCAAATGGACCATAAGACAGCAGCAGGAATAGTCCTCCACACCAGGGTCCCTTTCTTGCTTAGGCCTCTCACATTCCAACAACAAAGAAGATCCTTAACTAATCTAGGCATTACCCAACTGAAATCCAGGGCTCTGAGAAAGTGTCCCCAAATCTGATAGGAAAATGGACAATGAATACATAAATGATCTGTCGATTCAGCATGTTGCCCGCAAAGAATACATGAAAGATGCATAACCTGGATGCCCCTCCTCACCACATTAACTCTGGAAAGACATTTGTCAAGGGCCATCGTCCAAATCAGAAAGTTGACTTTTGAAGGACTTATAGGATTCCAGATCTGTGAGAGAATATTGGATATTTGTTCATCCAAAGTTGAGGATAGAAAGAGTTCCATGGTAAGAAATTTTGGTCACACTTAAAATTAGTGGACAAGGATTTATAAAATGTAAATTCTTTTCTTCAAAGAGATACATTTTCCTTCTGCATTGACTGTACTCGCTTTTCCTTTGAATGAAGTTTTCCATTTTATTCATTTTATTACAAAACTTTCAAGCAAACAAGTATTTCTAGAACAAATCCATCCAATTCTAGAATCATAAGAGTATGTAAATTCAGCTACATTGGGTCCTTACATTGGCTACAATGAAATAATTTGAGATATTTGTAGTGCCCAAAAAAGGTTGTTGCATCATGTTCAAAACAATTGTCACATAGAGACCATCAAATTGGCTGGCTGAAATATTGGATTGGTTTTATTGATTCAAAAACGATCCTTTAAACATCCTTTCTCTATTACCAAAAAAAATGTCCTTTTCTCTAGTGAATAACAATGAACTTGTTAATTAGAATCAAGAAAAGTTCGAGAAAAATATCAAAGCAGCAAGGAAAGTGTAAAAGTGAGAAAAAAATTGATCAGTAACAATGACTTTCCATTAGTAGTAGTGAAAGATAATTACACACCAGGACACAACCAGCGCCTGGCCACAAAGAAAAAATTAGAATACTGCCTAACACATCTTATTTCTAGTGACTCCTTGCTTGGCTAAGGGACCTGCAAAGCCATTTGCAGATCTTCTCACCCAAGATAATGAAGATTCTACATGCCAAGAAATACACCCAACCTCCCTCAAGACCTGTCTATGTGTCCACACGCCTAGGCTGCTAGGCTTCCCTTTTGTTTATTGTAGTATGGTTCCATTTGTGATTTTCTTGGGCATTTGGAGGAATAGGAACAGAAAGAGCTTTAATGGGAAGCAGAAAACAATAGAAGAATTATGCATACTTTTAGTCCTTCATTATGGACTTGGCTAATTTCCATACAAGAAAAAATCATTAAAATAAAAATAACATTACAATCACTCTGCTGTCAAGCAGACACCAAAAAGCACTTATCAAAGAAAACTTTCAAAATTACAATCTTGAAGTTCAAGAACATCCCAAAAATTATCTTCTAGATCTGAAGCATTCACTGGCAACTGGCAAATGATATTTGATGTATGTAATTTTTTATGTTTTTTATTTTCTATATCATGGTAGAAGCTTTTAACCATTTCTGTATCATGTCTTCAAAAATTTTTTTTTGATAGGAAACGGTAACATTCATTGATGAAAGTACAAAAATCACCACCCAAAGGATGGTTGGAGAAGCCAAAACAAAATTAGCCTTACAAACAAGCCCAAAACAAAGCCTCCCTATTAACCCCTTGCTTAGCTAAAGTGTCATCCATTCCATTTGCAGACCTTCTTACCCATTTAAATTGCACCCCAATCTCCCTGGCTAAGCTTGCAATTTCTTTTAGTGACTCTCTAAGTGACCACACTCCCAGGTTTCTAGCTTGCATCCACCCTATTACCAGCTTGGAATCTCCTTCCATTTCTAAGTGTGGCATTCCCCATTGTTTTGCCAATCTCAAGCCTTGGAGTAAGGCCTTGACTTCTGCCCTTAAGGAATCTCCCACCCCAATTGGGAACAAGTATAGGGCCAAAATTCTTCCTTCCTCATCTCTGAAAACACCCCCAACTCCCGACAGACCCAGATTACCAAAGGAGCTTCCATCAAAATTTAATTTCATCCTGAACTGAGGCAGTGGGGACCAACTCTCTTGAACTATAGGAGAAGAGGATGAGGATACAGCTATAGAACTCCAACTTATAATTAATTCAACTGAGGAGAAGTCCTTGAATAGTTGCAGAGCTTTCAGCCAATGTAGAATCTTGATGGTAATGCCCTCAACAAGGGCTTCCTTGGATTTTTCTTGCCCATGGAAAATACTTCAAAAATATCATGATATGCTTGTACTGTGTTTTCACTCATTGTCACATTTTGTGATTCTACATCTTTCTACAGTTAGCAAATTGAAGTTTTTAGAAAGAATGAAATAGAACATTATATCAAAAGTAATGTCATCTTGGTTAGTCATTAGAAGCTGAAGATAGAAGGTGTTGTCCCACCACCAAAAAAACACAAAAAAAAGTAACATTAATCCAAGTTGTATGATGACCCACACCCCCCAAAAAAAATCTTTGAAAAAAATTGGTTTCCTAAATCACACAATCTCCCCTTTAATTTTCCATATATGAATGTACGAAACAAATCATATTCCTCTCCATTCAATAGTTCACGTAGGGAAAAGAGAAAACAATGCATGGTAAAACTTAAAGCCTACCTATTCACATATATTCCATCAGAAAACAAGCAACATCAAAACATGGCCATGCAACCATAAATAAAAAGAAAGCAAATTTGCACTAGGAAGTTAGTGTGTCATTTGCTGCATCCTCATATTAGTTGGTACATAAGACTGGTATTCTACATACATTATTTCCAAAATAAACAAATACAGGGATGACCTAAAACAGTTAAGAATTGTACCGGTGCAGGCTCATCTTCATCCTCCCAAGAATCCTTCACATCATCTTCTTCTACATCTTCATCATCCCATAAATTTTTGGGTTGCTCCTTTTTAAGAACAGGTGGAACTGGCTCATCCTCTGTAACAATCCAGGTGTCATTGATAAATTTAGTGGTTGCTTAAGCTATCTAAACAACATCCAATGAAAAGAGTTAAAAAGTTGTAGGAAAAACAAAACGGCTCACTATTTTGAAAGCATACAAGGTAAAATTCAAAGTTCAAAATCCTAGAAAAAAGTCATCAATTTCATCCCTAAATATTGTGGGTCCCTTTGGTTGAGATGCTAGATTGCTAGGTACTATTTTCATTTCTAAACAAGTACATACAGTAGGGGCATCATTGAGGAAATTTTCCTTCTAGCATAAGTGATGTTCACCTACCCTCCATTTTGTCCATCCTGCTCTAATTCTATGGGTGACATCCTTTTTAATATCTCCCCTGTTATGAATTATCAAACCAAGTTAATGAAAGATGTCACATTGAGGTATCTCTTGATCACCAAGTCCAATTTTGGCTGTAACTTCATTATTTCCTTTCCTTTTTTATCAATAAATTATTTCCTTTCCTTTTTTTATCAAATTTAGGGTAATCCATATTATTATTAAATATGCATTGTATTTATTCTGTTTCAGTCCAATTTATTTTAAAACTTCTTGTTTCTAAAGCATTTTTACAGTTAAATCCATTTAGTTTCATCAACTAATATCATGTCATCAGCAAACAACAGAAACCAGCAAACCTCCTAAAATCCATGACAAATGCAAATGAACAAACGCTACATGCTGATTTCTGATGGAGCCTAATTATTACGAGAAACTCTGATAACTCTTCCCTAGATGTTTTAATATTTGTTGTTGCACTATCATAAGCGTCCTTAATTAGGTCCACATTCCTATTAGGTACTCCTTTCTTTTTTAAAACCCACCTTATTATCTTCCTAGGGACTGAATACCATGTGAAGATCTCTATGCTTCTCCCAAAACTTTTTATCAATTGCCTCAATAAATATAGCATCTAGGGTTAATCTCCCTAGCATAAGATAAAATTAGTTTTCTTAACATGCACATTTCACGACATAACCTTTGTTCAATCACTCTTTCCCAAAGTTCCATAGTGTGGCTCATAAGTTTAGTCCCATGATAGTTATTACACTTTTCTATTTTGTTTTTAAATATGGGCATCATGGTGCTCTTTCCCCATCCATCAAGAATTTCATTTTCTTTTATTATCTTATTTAATAGTTTAGTTAACAATAATAGGCCCTCATCCATCAAAAAAAACAATAATAGGCCCTCCTCTCCCATACACTTTCAGAATTCAGATATCTATTAATCCTAATTCCTTCTTCATCTTATTAAAACCCTTCTTCACCTCAAAAACTTTACTTCTTTCTAGTAATATCAAGCCTACACCTCTTGAAAACATTCATACCTTGGCTTGAAACTAAAGATCCAGAACAGAAGGCAGTAATAATAGGGCCATAGGGAATAAAATAATCTAGGAAACCATTTCCATACAGTTGCATTTGATTCCCTCCACAAAGGGGATCTTCTCAAGACTAGAAAAAAGAGAATATATCATCCCAACCAAAAAGAAAAGAAAATCATTATCACTTACACATAATCATTATCATCGCTACATCCATGTTACAACCATGACTACTTTCTTTCAGCAGCCTAGAATGATCGATCAAGAAAAAGCTCTCAAGAGACACGAATACATCTCCATGCAAAACATCTTGACCAAAAGCTCCCCCATTCACCAGTGCCTACTTCACATCAAATCCCTTAAATGAAGGCCCAAGGTAGTACTAAATATTCTGATCTTGTAATTTTGAGTACCAATAAACTACGTTTTCCCATGGTACATTTCTTTTATCATATAAAGTATAAATCCAAATGAAAATCACCATTTTTGCATTATGATAATTGGTAAATCCTAAACTTCATAATTTTAGTGAAGTTGAGAATCATATTTTTACCGAACAGCTTCCTTGACATTATAAAAATTTACATTTCTTTTATCATATAAATCCAAATGAAAATCACCATTTTTGCATTATGATAATTGGTAAATCCTAAACTTCATAATTTTAGTGAAGTTGAGAATCATATTTTTACCGAACAGCTTCCTTGACATTATAAAAATTTTTATTTCTGTATATAACCTGAAACTTCAGACCCCACTAATAGTCGCACATAAATCCAACAAACCCTGGTTATTCAGGCCAGTTTTACCCCTTTAAGGTCAAATAGCGACCAAAACAGACAATAATAACCAGAAATAATTACATCAAATTGTGAATGTTTCAAAACCAAGCAGTTACTGATAGTACCAAACCCCATAAGAATACCCATACCCTAGAATCATACAGAAGTTCAATGCAAGATATATGTGCATTTATTATGTAATTTGATAATATACATGTGTGTAAAAGAAATGCGTGAGGGGGCATAAAAGAATAACTGAATAAACAATGAATTGAACAGAATATAAACATTACCCCAGTCCTCCATCTTTCTTGAACTCTTCTGCTATTCGATGCACTGAATGTAAATCAAATTGTGGTTCCTGCATGTGCATAACGACAAATGTGAGAGAAAACTAATTTTAGAAGCTCGTGCCTGTAGTACCTAGGATTTGATGGACGAATAAATCACAGTTATAGCATAATAATCAAGGCAACAAGGTAAGGCAACAGACAACAGATTTTGATAGAGGCAATGTAGCAAACAGGATCTATAACATACCCAAAAGCACTTCTTTTTTTTCGAAAGAGATGCTTAAATGAAAAGGTGCGGAAAATTTCTTCAAATCAACTCTGATACACTGCAAAAGAGGGAAATAATCATAATGCAACTTAACCTAAATTAATCCAATATTCTAAACAACATGAAATACTAAAGAAATCCAATTCTAACAGAAACCCTAATCTAAGAACCAGATAATTAAATCAAACTATCAGTTGTTACTAAAACCTTACCCCTGTGGCCCTGTCTCAGTCATAACAGAACAGATATGGTTTGCATGAGCAGAAGGGACGGAGCCCCACTGTGTCACTCAGAGAAGAAGGGGAGGAAGATGGGATAGAACCCCCCCCCCTTTTTTTGTCTTTAGTGGAAAACATGGAGGATTGACGGAGTGCCAGGTTCAACTCAGAGCCGCCCCTGTTTGAGTCTCATTGAACAAGAAGAAGAAGAAGGAACTCGAAAATTAGGGCAAGAAGATGGGGTGGAACCCCAGTTGAGAAGGAGGAGGGGCGGGGCGCTCTGACTCATAAAAGAAAGGAAAGAAGATGGGCGGAGACGGAGGAAAAAAAAAAAGAAGGGGAAGAATAAAAAGAAACAGTAAGAAAAACAAGAACAAGGCGGAAAGATACCTGCTTGGCTGGTTCTCTTCTTCGATTATTCACCTTCTCTAGTTCCCTTTGGTCGCCCTCCTCCTCCTTAGATCAATCCCCCTTTAATCGGCTGGTTCAGTCGGCTCTTATTGTTTGTGCTCAAAAGCCGCTGTTGATCGAACCCTAGGACCCGGCTAGCATACGGATACGATAAACACAGAAGACAAAACGGTCCGTAAAAATATATAGAAGCGGGTCTGCTAGTCGGGTCGTTCAGTGAGCCTTCCCTGTACGACCTGGAATACTTCCACCTGCTTCAGATTGGAGCCGGATAGGACCCGTATGTGTTCAACGTGGCAAGTGGTCTTATTCATGAGTTAAATTTATCGCAATTTCCATATGCTTGCCAAGTGCCTATTTTTAACTTTTCTTTTCAGACATATTTTACAACCTTAAAAATTAGAATTTTGAACCACGTGGAAGAAGGTCCCACATGTGGTTGGCAATTTGGATCTGCCACGTTACTCCACGTTGAAAATAGCGGAGTATATCATCTAGTGGCATGGGTGGAGGGTGTTGTATATCTGAATTGTCCATCAAATTGAGAGACCTCTAGATTGGTCTAATAGTGTAAGGATGTCAGGATGAATGTTGGTTTTGTTAAAACCCGAACCCGATAGTGGGACTACCAAACTGAAAATTAGAAATCGATTTGGATTTTTCAATTTGCATCCGATATAAAAGCTGGCAAAGGCCCATGCAACACAAGTGAAACGAAAATATTTTCTAAAAAAAAAATTGTATAGATAAGGGAGGGAGAAAATAGTTTTAGTAAAATCATAGGAATGACAAAGTTGTTTTCACTTGGATAAATTTTTTAAACTACCCTTATGGTTTAGCTAATCGATTAAGTATATCCTTATTATTTGACTATTGTCTAATGCTATCCTTATTATTTATGATAACTGATTAGTTCTACCCTTAATGTTAGCATCCATTAATATTCTATCACAATTCGTACATACATGATGTATATTTTTTTTAAAACTCAATTTTACCCTTATCATCTTCTTCCTTTTAGCAACGACGATAGCTCTCTCCACCTCCAGCCTCTCTCTCTAGACTAGCCTTCATCGAATCTGTCAAACCAGTCTTCTCTCTGTGAAAAGAGGGGAGTGTGATTTATCCTAGAAACACCATCTCCCTCCTCGTTATCCTCCTATACGTAATCCACGACCACTATGGTGATTCGAAGACGAGCAATGCCATGACAGCAATCGACTGAGACCTCTCCTCTTGTAGCGAACGAATAGGGGAGGTGGAGAGGGAGAATTAAGAGGGGAAAGGGTGGAGGAAGAACAGGTGGCGTTGTCCCCACTGTCAAATTAAATGAAGGGCATCCAGGTTGGTGGGGCTTTCATCAATTATGTTACTAGAATATCATTTTCATCGTCATCCAGGTAGAATGGCACCCCATACTGTTCGGCCACGCCCACTCTTCTTGTAAATCTTACAGAGGTAGCATATGGCCCACTCTTCTTGTAAATCTTATAGATAGCATAAGATTCCTGTAACAAAAAGAGGAATAATCAAGATTTAGAAATATAAAAGAAGAAAAACAAGAGCTCCCAACCAAAACAAAAATGCAAACTCAGTGATGTAAAAACCTCAAAGTGTGCTTGGCATTTCTTAAGCTCCTCATCATCCATGGTATATTCGTGCATCACCTAGTCGGTTAGTTGGCCAGTCGGAGCCTGATCCTTCTGGAAAACCAAGAGCTTTTTCATGCCTACAGCCCGAGAGTTCGAAATAATGTAGCACACCTTTCCTGGATTGGATCTCAGACTGCTGTACATTTTGTCCCTACGGGTGAAGAAGTACCACTGTTTATCCCTACATTTTCCAACACCCACCCATTCATTCATTCAATTGAACGGAAGAAACCCAAGGGAAAAAAGTTTTGATTTTGAGCAGCTAAGAAGTAAAAGTTCAAGTTTAAAGTAAGAGGGTCGGTACTAGGCAAATCCTCTAGATCCCACAGTATCGGTTCAGAAATGAAGAGCATCCACAAATCTTCACAAACTCCAGCTTCCAACCATCGTGACCTGTCCTGAACAAATATAGATAACAGATCTGGTAGGTACAGAACCTGAGATGGGATTGTATAGAGGGGAAGTGGAGAGGAAGAACAAAGAAGGGAAGGGGTGGAGGAAGAAGATCACTGTCACTGCCGGAAGTTGCAATGGCGGTGATGATTTTGATCGATGAAGACTAGACTGGACTTTGGTGGTGAAGACCAGACTCACGAAGATGAAGAAGTAGACGAACTTCTAATTTGACTTGGGGGAAAATTAGACATTTCAGCCCTTCCGTCAATATTTTAACGACAACGGTAATTTTCCGAAACAGTAAAGATAATGCTAGACAATAATCAAACAGTAGGGGTATACTTAGTCAATTAGCTAAACCATAAGGGTATAAGGGTAGTTTAAAAAAATTACCATTTTCACGTTATTGCTAACAGGTCAATATATATTTACAAGGGTACACAAATCAAATTACTTGGTTTCGTCTATTCATATTGTCAATCACATATAAATAGTTATTCCAAATCAATTAATATAGAACATAGTTTTCCAATAAGTATAATAATTAGAATGGGTCATGATGTTTGAGTTCGGCTTCGGTCAGGGAAAAGCCCGCTCGAGCAGCCTTTACAGCCTTGCGTTGAGAATATCTCTGTACTTATGCACTTTATTTTATGGAGAGATATTCCCAATGCAAGGTTGAAAAGGTGGTTGGAATGGTGTGGGCATGAGCTTGCCTTGACAAAAGCTGGTCTCATGAAATTCTCGTAGAAAAATGGTAAGGAACTTAGGCTGTGTTTGGTTTGAAGGAAAAAATAGGAAAAGGAAGGGAAAGGCAGGAAAGATTTGTAAAGGTTTCCCTACCTTTCCCTACATTTTCCTTCAAACTAAACATAGCATTAAGGTATATTCCATCCTCTAAATAAATAAATCATGAAGAGATAGGCTAGAAAAATTCTTCATATATGATGGCACAATGTAGAGCTCTTAATGTTATGACTTAGGGGTTCATTAACTCCTCAACCTATTTGTGTTTCTCTTTAATAAGAGATACGCTAGAAAATCCTTGCATTTCTCTCACACCATATACCCCACAAAATTGCTCCGTGTACGCAATGCCACAAAATTCATCATCTTTGTTTTGAACAAATCAGCCACTTCAAGATGTGGTATCCATTCTCTTCCAACCAACGAAAAAAGTGTTATAACTTATGACACCTGTTTTAGCCATATCATCAGGTTTTAATAGGCTCCATGCATCTTTCATGTATTGTCTTGTACATGAAGAACGTGTTTGGGACCTGCACGGTTTAGAATGAAATTTCCTTAGTAGTTTACACCTTTTGACCATTGCTCCATGGATTTTTTATGTGAAATGACAAAGAAAAGATATAATATTATCACATACTTGGGTATTCATCAAATCAAATCAAAAGGATTTTTCACCTAATAAACCTATTGTAATTGTAGAATAAAGAATCTTACTTGCTAATTAATTGTAGAATAATGAATCTTACCTGATAGCTTCACAATACATGAAATAAAATCAGGCCTTAGACCTTGTGAGTGCAAAATATCAAGAAAATGAAAAGAAAAAAATCTATAAATAAGTAAAGAATCAAGGAAAATCCCAAATTAAAAGAGAAATGTAGAACCTGAGTATGAATCTTGAGGGGCAAAGTCACTTAGAGGGAACAGAAAAACATATTTGCTTATCCATATGGAAAGCAAATGCTAGTTTCATTAAAATATAGGATATATTTCTATCAGTCAAGCCTTTGTGGATAGCTAGAAACTACATTTTGGCATCGATAAGACAAGCCAATGTTATTTTCCTTAATATAATAAAAGAAAACAACTTGGAACTTATCCAAGTCGTAATAATTATACATGTAGCATATATGTAACTGTCTCAAAACCTGGAAAAGAAAATTATAAATTCAAATTAAAAAAAAAACAAGGATGAAACTTAAGGAATCAAAATAAACTAAAGTACTTCTATCAAAAAAAATAAACTAAAGTACAAATACCATTGTTGTAACATGGAAAATTAACTACAACATGCAAGCTCAAAGATGCATAATGCACACAAACAAAAGGGTACGAGGTGCCTATCTCCAAGTGTTTTTGTGCGTTGGTATTAATGCCCATGGATGGTTAAATGTCATGATGTATCAATAACTAATGAATAGAAATAGGAAATCTATTGAGTGATGCATAATCATCAATAATTGGACAATATAAGAAAAAAGGTTAAGCCCATCCCAACAAATAAGGTTTTGGATAGTACATTACTTTTGTACCAGAGTAAATTTTATAATATTAAATGGTAGAACCATTTATGTTAGACTAGAGTTGAAATAATCCACACCCAATCAACGGAAAGAGAAGACTGAGAAAAACCAATGGAATTAAATGCACAACAATATTCCAATGCTTCTCCTAACAACAGTAGTAGGTGCAATTATAGTTGTTCAGAGAAAAAATTTAGGGTAAGGAAAAAGAAAAAAAAAAAAATAGATGACTCTTATCAAATATAGCCCCTAAACATAAGATAAAAGGTAGAAAATATGCAAAATGTTATACTATGAGCACTTGTATCGAACTTATTGAATAACTCAGCACAATGGTAAGTCATAGATATAAGGAACATATATGCCACAAATCGACCTGACTACAAACTAAGCCAATATACATAATTAAAGTAAACAATAAAACACAGACTCATCTGTAATCAGTGGCACAAATCAACATACCTATACATAGAGAGGGAAACTAGATATAAGGAACATTAGTGGCACAAATCAACCTGACAACAAACTAAGCCAACATAGCAAACAATAAAATATTGAAGAAAGTCTAGGCCCATACCTGAAATATTTTAAGTTACAGAACCAAAGATCAAAAGCATACAGATCACCCCATGGAGGGGAAAGAATAAGAAATTTTAAGAGAAACAGAGAAACAATAGCACAACGCGCAACAAAAGAACAGAGGGGAAAAGGAAAAAAAAAACAAAGGAATAACAGAGTAAGAAAACCAAGAGAAACAACTAAAGAAGAAAACCACGAAACAACAACTAAAGAAGAATAATTAGTATGTATTATAAATAGATACACGAAAGTACAATTCCATGTGAAGGGAAAGACAATTATAAGATACAATTCCACGAAAGTATAAAAGCCAAATCCAATTATAAGGTACAAAAATCTTCAAAATAATTCAAAGAGGTAGTGGATGGAAAAGGATTACCATGCATTCTGAACTTAAGGAAGCCATGTGAGGGATTCTCCCGTGAGCATGCCATAGAATCAATTGAATACAAAGTTCCGTCGATGGTGTGCAAATGTCAAGCTGAGCATATAAAAAATGAAACTAAAAAACCCTAGGTTTTACCAGAGAGGGATGCTAGAGAGAGAGGATGATGAGAAGGAGAAACAGAGGGATCGAAGAGCGGGGACCCTAGGGTTTAGCTCAAAACAGAAATAGGACGAGCAACTCTGGGCATTATTGTCAAGGAGGAGGGAAAGAGAAACAAAGTGGTTGGTGCCATGCAGATGGAGTATTCGAGAAACCCTCTCCCCCCTTCGTATTTCTGAATCAAAAAGATTGTCTTAGTTAGTTGTTCCTCCAAGAAAACCAATATTATTGAGAAAAGAAAGTAACAGAGAACTAAACATGAGCCTCACATTGGTGTATTAGGTAACGAAGCCTAGTAAGATGAGCTTAGTAGAGGAAGAAGAAACCTCAGAACTCCCAACGTCAATGTCGCCTAGAGAATATTATCAAACATCTGTCGACAGAGTCTATCATCACCAAGAAAGCCTTCTCCCCAGGCATGGTCTGTCTTGATCAAAGTGGAGGGAGATAGAATGAAAGTTGATTTAGAGAGGAGAGACTCAGTGACGACTGCAAAGGATAGTGTGCTTGAGAAGCCCAAACACATATCACACGTTGGAGGGGGGACCGCATACAAAATAATGGGCATTTTCTCGCACACTCACTTGATGGTCTGAATCACCATTTTGTAATATATATATATATATATATATATTGATTTGAGTCAAATATATAATATAAAAATTTAGTATATAAAATTTATATTATATACATATTTATATAATAAATTCAATATTTTATATTTTATTAATTTATTATATACAAGTTAAAAGTAATTAATTTTTTATTTTATTCTTTAATTTTAGAAATATAGCAATCAGATAAAATTGGAATCAAATCCAAGATCTTAAAATCTGATTGGATTTGGATTTCATTTTTCATGAATTGGGCCAATTAAGATTTTGTTAAATCTCATCTGAATTTGACCCAATTCAGCCCTACCCAATTCAAGTGGTTCAATGTGATGAAGTCTCAAGTGTTGATACACCAACTTACAGCCAAAGCTCAAGATTGGCCGATGGAGGCTTTCGTCTTTTGATATCTCTTTTTCTTTTGTTGGAAGGTCTGCAAATCAGGTGGCTCATGCACTTGCCAACAGGGGTATGAGGGACTGAGGTTGTTTTTGTTTTGATTGCCCCTCTTGGCTCGTTCCACTGGTAGCCTATGATGTTCAAACAATTGACTGATCTCATCTACTCTGTTTACGACTGAATTATAATGTTTTTATCGTAAAAAAAAAAAAAAAAAAAAAAAAAAAAAAAAAAACAGTAACTCAGACTTTGGAAAATTCCCAATTAGTATCCTGTATTTTAAACTTAGTGCAATTTTGGTCCTTAAACTTTAAAATACGATAATTTAGTATTCAAACTTTCAAAATGTGCCAATCAGTATCTACTATTAACCAGACGTTAACTAGCCATTAAGTGGCATTTTAAAAGGTACATAAATACCCTTTGAGTGCCATCTAATTTTCTTTATTAACCATCCAAACGTTGACAAAAAATGAACAATCCCAAATCGTTTTCTCTTTTATTTAAAAAAGTTGGGGTCACGTCTCAATGGACATTTTGGTGAGCCCAACTTTTCTAAATAGAAGAGGCAAGAATTTGGGACTATTCATTTTTTGTCAACGTTTGAATGGTTGATAGAGAAGATTAGATGACACTCTAAGGGCATTTGTGTCTTTTCAAATGTCACTTTGAATGCCATCTAATTTTCTTTATTAACCATCCAAACGTTGACAAAAAATGAACAATCCCAAATCCTTTTCTCTTTTATTCAAAAAAAGTTGGGGTCACGTCTCAATGGGCATTTTGGTGAGCCCAACTTTTCTAAATAGAAGAGGCAAGAATTTGGGACTATCATTTTTTTGTCAACGTTTGAATGGTTGATAGAGAAGATTAGATGACACTCTAAGGGCATTTGTGTATTTTCAAATGTCACTTAATGGTAGGTACTAAATTGGCACATTTTAAAAGTTCGGGTATTGAATTGTCACGTTTTAAATTTCGGGAACCAAAGTGGCACTAGGCCCAAAGTACAGGATATTAATCGGAAATTTCCCTTTTCTGGTTAGAATTTGACACCTCCTAACCCCATCCCTAAAACATACAAAATTGGATACTCTCAATTGTATGGTCATTCCACCTCATAGGCTTCCCACAATAAAGCAAAGTAGTCCATGTTAGCATGTCTCTCATTTCTCTAAACCTTCCTTATTGCTTTTTTCTCAACTCTCTCTCCTTTCCCCTTCCCACATCTCCCATTATGTTAAGCAAGGTTCAAAGTATCGATACAATATTGTATCGTAAAAATATAGTTAAAAAATATCTCCATCCATCTTACCCACTTCTCATATTTCTAAGATCTCTCTCTTAAAATATCTTTCTTTTATGCCACATTTGTTGGTTTGCTTTGGCTAGCTATTTCAATTTTGAAAGGAGAATTTTGAACTGAATTTCTTGAGATCTCAACACATTAACTTTGGTGAATACCCTCATTAAGTGCTAGAATGGTTTGTCTCTTACAATCCCCCTCCCCCTAATTCATTTTGTGTGTGATTTTAATTTTGTTCCATTTGAAGCATATGAAGTCGAGCTTTTCAAGTCTTCACTTATGTTTTCGAACTTTGGGAATTCATTTGATCCCTATGATGCTCTATGTACTCCTTATCATAGGCTACATTTAAGCAAATAAGACTAATTGAGAATTATCCATACTTCAATATTGATTTCAAGTTATGGTTTGTGTTGAATGGGAAAATGTGCTGTGAACATTGGAAGTCAAGTTCAGTATCATAATCATGAAACTTCTAACTTGCATACTTTTGCAAAGATAAAATATTGAATTTTGTAAATGGATTAAGAATGGAACCAAGGTTCAAAACATTGATACAGGCCGATATGCCCTGCATCTTTGCTCGCTTTTACTTTTTTTTTTTTAGTTTTTCTTTTTCAAATTGTTTCAAAGGGATTGGTTCAAGGTCCGCCTACCCCTTGAACTAGGTCACGCCCCAAAACACCTCCTATAAAGGCATATCGATGGCCTCCCGATACAATACGTATCAAAATTTTGAATCTTGAATGGAACTATTATAACATATGGTTTTAGTTTATGTATTTGCATGACTTTAATTTTATGTGCAAATTTTACATATCCTATAAGACAAAGCAATCTCAAACACAAAATCGATTATTATGTTTACTTTGTTTTTGAGAATAAGCCTTGTGACTATACTAGAAGTGGCATTCCACACATGATGTATTGGGAATGTGACAAGTATCTAGCTCTATTTAAAATAGTTGTTCAAATTTAAACATCTATGCTTTGTCATTGATCATCTTCCTTTTAATGATCCCCTTACCAAGTTTGATAAAATCGACAGTTCCCGTTTAATTAGTCTTTGCTTTGTCATTGATCGTCTTCTTTGTAATTAGCCACTTTATATGGATAGAATGACTTAGTTCATGCATGTTTAATTTTTGCGAAAAGAATGACTTAATTCATGTTGAAATATGAGTGCATGTATTAGACATTATCGTACATTATTATGGTTCTATATGCTAAACACTTCATCAATGAAAACTTAATAAAGTTTACTAAAAATCAATATAAATTTAATAATAAATTAAGTTCATTAATTTGGTTATTAATTAATTTATTTATCCACCTTAGTTAATTAATTAAACTAATTGGCTAAACTTAACTAACTTATTTGCTTAGTCTAGTTGACTTAATTAACTAAATGAATTAATTACTTAACTTATTATACCAATTTGACTCATGCTTATATTTGTTTCATTTTTTAATTCAAATAAAAATGCACCAAAACAGTTTTCCAAGAAACAAATTATTAGAATATCTTTAAAAATGGCCACAAACCAGTTCAAAACTCCCTTTGACCAAATACCAATCAAAGAGACAACCAAATAACACAATAGTATGCCCAATTGAACATAGTTTCAGATGTTTGCATTGTCTCGAGTTTTGTACAACCAATTTTGAAAAAGGTGAGAAAGGAGGCCATTTTTTTTATCTTAATAGACCCGACTTTATAATACTATAGGGTGTATGGGCATGGCCTTCACTTCATAGACATTGTTGTTCATTGGATGAGAATCATTCATTCTGCTTGCTCTATGAGAATAGTTCACTCTCACATATTCTATCAACTATAAACTATAAAAAGATATTCCAAAACAATGGTTATAGCACAATTTTTTTTTTTTTGGTAATGGTTCAGTATAGTATATCTTCCAATTATTTGGTTTAAGTTTTGGTTATATAGCAAGTAGACAACTTAGACATTGTTGAAATTTGCATATAATTAAAGAAAAATGTGTAGACATCTTATGCAATTGGAAAGAAAAGAACACACACAAAATAGTTCCAAATATATAAAAGAAACAACAAATACCATAGCAACAAAGTAGAACTACCATTGATTTATCGAGTTGGGCATTAAGAAAAAGTATAAACTACAATTTGTACAAGAAATGAAAAAAATGATTTCCTTTGTAGCATATGTAATGGATACATAACTTGAATTTCCATCTCCAAATTTCAAGTAAGTTGTTCATACAGCTTAGAGACATGATTAATATCAAATACCATTTAACTATCAACTTATTTACAACCAATCAACCAACATCATAAATATAAATAAAATTGAGGAAAATAAAGCAAGAGTGCTTTATTTACACATAGACTTACCCAACAATATAAGTATAAGATCGAAGATAAGCTCCGTATGGATAAAGATGAGCAAATCTAATTGACTAATTCTCATTGCCCCTACAAAAAATAGCCATTAATTGTTTTAGATAAAGTTAGAGGTATGGATAATAAGCTCACCTAATAAGAGAAAAAACAAAATATAAATAGAAAAATGGTTATCTCCACCTTAGCCATTGCAATCCCTTATTTGGTATCTATCTCTACTACCTAAAAACAAAATAAATTAAATGTAAAGAATAATAAAAAAATGGTATAATTATAGTTTCTACCCTACTACCTTCACTTCTAAAAGACCTCAAAACCATTTCTATATATGAAAAAATGGAAGTAAATAATGGACAAATTAAAAGAAATAGAAAATGAATAGAAAAGAAAATTATACTAAATAGTGATTACGAATTGTAATAAATATTAAATAATTACAAAAATATGTATTGATTAGTAAATCAACTTACAATATACGAATACCTAGGGAGGGAGGGAGGGAGGGAGAGTGTGTTGGGGGGGACTTTTAAAACTTTTGAAACCATATTTTGAGTAAAGAAAAATCAATAGAAAATGCAAGATTTAATATCTGAACCACTTAATAATAATAATCCAAGTGATATATTTTATTGTTTATTGTATCAAACAACACAACTAAACTAATAATGTTGAATATTAGAAAAATATAATAAAGAACAGAAAAAATCGAAACAGGGAAGTAGGGATAGAGAGAGAGAGAGAGAGTAGCCAGCACTGAATAATACAAAAATCTAGTTGTTATAACTACTGCCATTGAGATTGGTAGCCATCCCTAGGGCTTTTTTTTGGGAAGAGAATAACCTCACTTGATAGCCATAATTGTTGTTCTTACAATCATGTATGAAATAAAAAACCATGGAAGAGATGTTACATTTTCTTTCATATAATCTGCCAAGAAAGTCAAAAAAAATAACAAGGAAAAATATTTTTTCTTTTAAGGAAGAGTGGGCATGGTAACAGGATATGGAACCATTGAAACATGAATCAAATAAATAAATAGATGAATCAATAAGATAGATTCATTTCTTAGTGGAATTTCATGATTAATGAATAGTACCTCTATAAATAAATAAATAGATAAATAAGTTTTCTTTAAGAAAAACTGAAGACTTCCATCAAAACAAAAGAAAAAACTTGCTTAATATAAACCCTAGGATCGAAGTGCAACCACAATTTCCTTTTCCATGTTCAAAACACACGAATGCAATACTTTAATTTAAAAAAAAAATCTATTATAGATATATTTCTCTTTTAGACGATTTTCAACATCAAATACTAGCAGATAGATGATGAATTATTATCAACTGAAAAGAACGTATATTTGGAAGAAAGTCATATATGATTCAAGGTTGATGTCATGCTTCTAGGTTTGATAGTCGTCGTAACTGCAACAATGGTATTTGGGTAGGGAGTTAGAGGGTCACAAGCTCAGGGTGCAGTCAATGCCTCCATTAGGGAAATCCTAGTGAAATTTCTCTAGTTGATCGAGAATATCCTACTCTTTCATATCTATAGGACAATAGGAGGTTTAATTTATTTCAAATCTATGAAATGACGTTTATTTAGCGAGAATATTATATATATGCTCTATACATGGGACATAATAGAATGATACCTTAAATATTTGACCGTGTAGAAATAGAAAAAGAAACAATACTCTTATAAAGGGAAATCAACAACCAAATGAAGAAAAAGAGATGATGAGGGAGAGAGATAGAGAAGGCATTGGAGACTGAATTCGAGTAGAGAGAGTTTGACAAGATAGAAAGAGAAAGCCCATTACCAAAGACAATTTTTTCAGGAAGTCACTTCAAAAGCGAGATGATTTTACATGGTTGGGTTATTTTCATGTAAGGCTCTCAATTTACTTGCCCAATGACATTGCGGAATTACAAACCATGGTTTTTGAACCGCCATTAACCAGGACGGTTGGACTGTTTGGCCCGGGAACTGTCCGGGCAACCGGTTCCATTTTACCCCAAACCTGGTCCCTAACAAAAACCGTTGAATCAGTCAATGACCCGTTGACCTGGGCGGTCAAACTGTCAACCCTTTTAGTGGTTTTTGGCCATTTTTTATTTTTAATTTTTGTTATCAGAATGTGCCGTTTGTTTGAATTGGATGGTTGAACTGTTGACCCAAAAATTGGTGGCCAAAACGGTTCCGTTTCTATGTTGTTTTTTAAAATCATACTACAATCATTTACTCTTGGTGAATAAACCTTAACTAAAAAATAACTAAAGGAAACCATTGAGAGCAAGGAAAACACAATAGCGGAGAGGGAGAGAGGAAAGAGGAAATGGTGATAGAGAAAGGGGCAACGGGAAAGAAAAACAAATAATCAAAGGAATCCAACAGAGAAGAGGGGAGAAAGACAACATGAGGAAGGATCTTGAAGTAAGAAAAAAGAGGGGAAACTGGTTTGAGAAAATGAGGGAGAGAGAGTAGTGGGACACGTGTCATACATGCAATCGTGAATATTTTATTTTTCTTTTCATACTCAAATATATATAATTGTTAAGAACATTTTAAACAACAATAGTTGAAAGAGGTAAAGTTGAAAAGATAAAAATGTTTTAGAGTCTAAAAAGTTTATGAATATGATTCACCAATAATACAATAAATTAGTGACTCAAATTCAATTTTTAAATCATTAACAAGATACCATCAAACCCATTATGAAGGGAGGGAAACATACTTTTTGTATCTTTTCCCTATTCCCTCATTTCTTTCCATTTTTTCCCTTTTAATCTTAAACCACCATTGGCTCAAACTTTTTTAGTTTATCCATAATGATTACAACAAGTTTTGCAATTATAAGTTGTTGGAAAATAGTAAAAAAGGCAGAATGGAACTTAATAGTAATCGCTTTCCATACCGAAAACTTGTAGGCGTGTACTGTTGCAGAACTATGAATATGAAAAACTACAGAGAGAATGAGGGTTAAGTCGTGCCACTTGGTCACTTTCCTTAAAACAACATTTTCCCCCTACTGTGTAGTCGAGTGATTGCAAATCGGTCGCCAAGATAAAACAACTCACAAGCCACTAGGAGGTGTGCACTCGCTTACCAGACCTTCACAAGTCACAAAGAATGATGCTTAAAGAAGAACGATTGATAGAAAAGAGAAGATTGTGTTGAGTGCACTGGTGTGTGTTTCTAGGTTGACCAACACTCCTTTTATAGCGTTCTCAATCTCCCGAATGGACACAGAAGTGTCATTTCAGACACATGCCTCTTAAGAATAGTGCACTTGTTCGAAGAGACAGAGAGGAAGAGACACAAATGGACAAGAAAGCATTTTAAAAAATAAATTTGAAATTTAGAAGTCAAAAGTTCAATCTGGTAAAAAATAGAACCGATTTGGTGTAGCGCGTGTATACACGCACACACACCCACGCCCTGACTCGACCCACCCAACTCAGTGTGCATGTGTGAAAAGCACCCCCAACCCCCCTCATATAAATGAGAATATCTATATTGTTTTCCTCCTATTGGTCTCTACCCATAGAGAGATAGCAAAATTATAAAAATACTTCACCTCTACTCTTTTCTCAAGCAATGTGGAACAATGAGTTTTTTCCATGCATTCGGAAAAAAGAAGATGAAAAGACAAAACTAAGTACGAGAGAAGGAGGAGAAATTATTGAAATTTTGAATATCCCTCCAACATAAATTTTCTACTTTTCTTAAAAAAATGAAACAATAATTACTTTCTATTAGAAACGAAATATAATACAACATAAGATAAATGATGGATAATTGGGGTTGTTTAACTTCATTTACTTTATTTAAAAAATATTTTATACAACATGCATTTTCAAAAACAAAAAAATCTATTAAAAATATTTTTAACGTTTTTAACATTTTTTAAAAGCTATATGTCATTACACACTACATAAGTTGAACAGTAAAAACTACTTTAACATTAGAAAAAATATCAAAAAGACATATCCTTTAATATATGGTTTCACACAATCCGAGAAAAACATTTATTTGATAAATAATTTAACCAAATAACATTTCAAACTTAATTGAAAAAAAATGCATATGTGATGTTGATTTGATACCATTTTTCAAATAAATGGTAATGAAATCGAACATTATTTTAGTTTGTTCTGTTTAAATATCACTTGTTGATGTAAATCCAAATGTTACAATGTTTAAATAAAAATGAGTTTTCAATTAATTAATTTATTTATAAAAAACTTGTCATAAAGTGTATAATCCATTATATCTTTTTCTTACTTATGTTATTATTTGATAATAAAAGGAGGTTGTCACATTTAAAAGATTATGATTGTATAATAAAAAATTGTAATTATTTTTTTAATATTATATTCTTAACCATTTTTGTTGTTATAATACTATTTGAGTCTATTTATAAAATATTTCAAATTCTATGCAAACATGTATACATTTTTTTTAATTTTAAAAGTGTCTTTTTACAAAAATATTTTATGAATTTTTATTTCTTCACACTTGACAAATCTTTATCATATTGTGTTTAGTTGAAAATAATGACAATAAAATAATTGATACTAGTACGAATAGGTATAATATTATAAGTAGGGGTTTTAAAATTTATAATTTGTTAGGATTGTGTGTTATATGGGTTTTAAGGAACATTTTCTCAAATTTTTTTAAAGGGTATGATTTTTATAAATATATTTTTAATATTGTCTATCTAGAATATATATTGCTCTTATTATAAAATGTATATGGTTATTATCATTCATCTATTTTTTAAAGACCTTAACATACAATTATAACATTGTATATTTCAGAGCAAATTATTGATCTTTCACTTCACAAATTTGTCACTATTACAAGTAGAGAAACCTGATACAATAAAAATTTGTGAGATAAGGTAATCATTATTTTCACTATACTTCAATCTTTTAATAAAATATCTTGAAATGATTTTTTAATTCATCAATGATTTCATTTAAAAATATTTCAATAATGTTATAAGGTATAAATCCTTTATAGATTTTCTTGCTTATACTATTTTAACCATTATTACTTGGTAATGTTCTATAAAAAAACATTACTTAATAATAAAAGAAAAATTTCACATTTATAAGAATATTATTGTATAAAAAAGTTTTATAATTGTTTTTTTATTATTAATCATTAACACATTTCTTTATTGATTATCATATCACACTAATTTTTTTGCAAAGTATTTTTTACCTTTATACCAATATCTATTAATATCTTTTTATATTAAACTATCTTAGAATTTTTATAAAATGGTTGAATTTTATAAATACTTCTCTAACATTTTGTGTTCAAATTATAATGTTTTAATCTTAGATACAAGTAATTTTTATAAACTACCACTCTCTTAATAATATGAGCACATGATCTAAAGTAATTTTTTAGTATATCAAATTTTTATCCAAAACCTCACAATCTATGAAGATGTTTGGTATCGGTGTAGTTTATAAAAAAATAGTGTTACATTAGAAGTACATCGGTATTTTCACTCTCTACATTTGGCGGAGAGCTGAGAAAAAATTGACTCTAACAACTTCGACGAAACAGCGAAGTTGAAAAAGCTTCTTGTTGTACCGTTTTGACATGACTGATGTCAAATTATAATGCTATTTGGTTTAGGCATTTTCTAAAAGAAAAAGTAAATAGTGTCAATAGTTTATAAATTGTGATACTTTTAATTCATAAAATGCAAATTTGATATTTTATACATTGACAAATTATTCCTAACAATGGTTCTCTGATGTGCCATTCATTTATACCAATCAAAATGCGTATAAAAAATTGTGATGAAAATCACCTTATCAAACAACAAAAAGATGGAAAATGTTTATTCTACATGTGGTAGAAACAAAAGTAATACTAAAGAAAATAATATCCACAATTTTTGGCGTAGGCATTTTTTTTTAAAAATCATGTCAAAAAACGTTTACGATATTAAACACCATTTATGTTATTTATATAAAGTAAAGTTATCCATGTCACATGGTATCTCTTTTTACAATTTACGTTACTCGCTATTTCTACTCACACATATTTTTCCCTAACTATATTAACTCATCTCACTTTTCTCATTTCTATGTAAAAACATTTTTTATTGAGACATATATTTACTAAAAGTATTTATAAAATCTCTTTTTATCATTTTTTTAAACCTATCCACAGTTTTAATTTATTGCCCTCAAAACTTTCAATTTCCATTTTTATACATTACCTTTTTAACCCAACTTTCTAATTATTTAAGAAAAAAATCCTTTCATAATTCGTAAATCCCCTCTCAATTCGTAAAATATAACTCATAATTATTTTTTATACTCTTAAATACTCGATCTATTTGAGTTTATGTCAACATTTTATGATATACATATTACTTATTATCAATATATTCTATATGAAAATTTGGCTATAAAGCTCAATACACCTAAACCCAAGTGCACCCCAAGATATTAAGTTAAGTGTTGGGTCCAGTCCATTATTAGACATTCACCAATGTTACAGCCCATTGTTTTTGTTTTCAAAGCTAGGGTTATATCTGATCTGTGTAATGTGTTGAAAACAGAGAGAGCAAAAAGAGAGAAATCAGAAAAATTGTGTTGTAGATTTTCAGTGTGTAGTGTTCATCAAACGGCCGGAACTTTCTGATTCACCGTCCAATCGAGCTGAAACTTGAACAGTAGGTGGAGGACTCATTATTCCTCATTCTGAACGGTTTGATCTTTTTTCGGAGTTTTGAATCGTCGGTTATTTGAGGTCGAACAGAAGCAACTCGCAGTTGGTCAGTAAAAGAAAACAGCTCGTGGCAGCCTTCATCAAACACTCTAATCAAGGGTCATTTGTGGTCCGATTTGGCCGAAATTTGGTGGGATTGTTCGAACTCATGGACCTACGATCTGAATGGTTGAGATCTGATTTGGAGCACTGGAGGTCTCCATTTTGTGGCATGAACAGTAGCCATGTTTGTGAGTTTTTCTGACTATTCTTTTCACAGGTTTTGGTATTCTCGTGTATATGTTTGAGAATTTGTATTTACTCTAAGTTTTTGAGCATATTGTGGTGTTTGAGTTGTTGTAATTATTACATCAAGTTATTAGTGATGATTTTGGTTGGGTCTCATTGGCCCCGTGGTTTTTACCCTTCACATTGGAGGGGTTTTCCACATTAAATATCGTGTCTCTCTTTGCTTGGCTTATAATTGTTTTTGGTTGATATCTTGCTTGGGATTGTGCTAGCTGAATATTTACAAGTTTGGTTATTTGGGAGAGAAATAGTTTGTGGATAAACTTGGTTTCTACCCATTATTAAGCTCAAGTTGTGACCAAGTAAAATTGAACTTAGGTTAGTAAATTTTAAGTAATTATTTTCATTCTATTTTTGTTATATCTTAATAAATTATTTATAATTATTGAAAGTTATTAGTAATTTTTTCTTATTAACCTACCTCTATTTTCATTCTATTAAAGATAAAAGTAGAAGCAAGTCAAGATAAAGATTCAAAAATCTTGAGTGCCGTTATAGTGGAAAGATGGGGCATATAAAAAAATATTGTTACAAGTGGAAAAGAGAAAATAAGAGTGTTAATAATAAGCAAGGGAAAAAGGAACATGAAAATAATGATTATGTTGCTACTGCCACTGGTGATGATTTTGTTCTTGTTTATGATGATAACTTGATAAATGCTGCTTGTCGTGAGACAAGTTAGGTGATTGATAGTGGTGCCTCATTTCATGTGACTTCAAGAAAAGATTTTTTCACATCTTATATTTCAGGAGAATTTGGGGTTTTGAAGATGGGGAATGGTGCAGTTGTATCGGTAATAGGCATTGGAACCGTTTGCTTAGAGACCAGCAACAAAACAAAGTTGGTACTGAATGATGTTAAGCATGCTCCTAGTGTTTGCTTACATTTGATTTCTGCAGGAAAACTTGATGATGATGGTTTCTATAACTTCTTTGGCAATGGAGAATGGAAAGTCAATAAAGGAAATTTGGTTGTGGCCCTAGGTAACAAAGTTTCTAACTTATATTTGGTGAATGCTTCTATCTTTGCAAATTCTGTGAATGCAGTTAATGGTGACAACTTATCAGAATTATGGCACAAGAGGCTTAGTCACATAAGTGAAAAAGGGTTTGACTGTTTGGCCAAGAAAAATGTTTTGTCGGGTTTGAAAGGTGCGACGCTGAAAAGATGTGTTCACTGCTTGGTTGGGAAACAAAAAAGGGTTTTTTTTTCAAGAGTCATCCTCCGTCCAGGAAAAACAGGTTTCTTGAATTAGTACACTCAGATGTTTGCGGTCCATTAAAGGTAAAGACACATGGTGGTGCACTTTATTTTGTTACTTTTATTGATGACCATTCAAGAAAACTTTGGGTTTATGTTTTGAAATCCAAAGATCAGGTGCTTGACGTGTTTAAAGCTTTTCGGGCTTTAGTTGAACGAGAAACAGGAATGAAACTTAAATGCATTCGCACTGATAATGGTGGTGAATATTGTGGTCCATTTGATGTGTATTGCAGACAGCAGAGCATTAGACATCAGAAAACATCTCCTAAGATTCTTCAGCTGAATGGTCTTATAGAAAGGATGAACAGAACACTAGTGGAAAGAGTCAGATGCTTACTTTCAGAGGCAAAATTACCCGAATCATTTTGGGGTGAGGCATTACTCACTGTTGCGCATGTTATTAATTTGTCCCATATTGTTGCATTGCAAGGTGATGTTCCTAACAGAGTTTGGTATGGGAAAAATGTTTCTTATGATCACTTGCGTGTATTTGGATGCAAGACTTTTGTACATGTGCCGAAAGATGAGAGGTCTAAGTTAGATAACAAAACAAGATAGCGCATCTTTATTGGGTATCGTCAAGATGAGTTTGGCTACAGGTTTTATGATTTAATTGAAAAGAAACTCATTAGAAGGAGATATGTGGTCTTCATGGAGGACCAGACCATTGAAGACATCGATAAGGCAGAGAATGCAAGTACCTCTCAGGGTAGTGGTGATTTGACTGATGTTGACCCAGTTCCTTTGACACGTGCCTGATGTGGTTGAGAATGATGTGGAAGCTGATGATCAACATGGTAAAGAGGATTTTGATGTTTCCTTAGATGATGATGCAGTTGAACAACATCAGGCTTCTACTATTCCATCTGATGTTTCACTTCGGATGTCTACTAGAGACCGAAAACCTTCCACCAAGTATCCTTCTGACCAATATGTTCTTTTGACTGATTGTGGGGAACCCAAATGCTATGATGAGGTTATTGAAAGTGAGAACAAAAATGTGTAGCTCAATGCTATGAAAGATGAGATGAAGTCTTTGTATGACAACAACACCTTTGAATTGGTAGAGTTGCCTAAGGGCAAACGAGCTTTAAAGAATCGATGGGTTTATAAGTTGAAGATAGAGGAAAATACTCCACAACCACGATTTAAAGCTAGATTGGTTGTCAAGGGCTTCAGTCAAAAGAAAGGTATTGATTTTGAAGAAATTTTCTCACCAGTTGTGAAAATGTCATCTATTAGGATTGTGTTGAGTTTAACTGCTAGTCTTGATTTGGAAGTTGAGCAGATGGATGTGAAGACGGTCTTTCTCTACGGTGACTTGGAGGAAGAGATTTATATGGAGCAGCCTAAGGGTTTTGTAGTTAAAGGAAAGGAGAATTTTGTTTGCATGTTGAAGAATAGCTTGTATGGTCTCAAGCAGGCACCTAGACAATGGTACAAGAAGTTCGAGTCTGTCATGATTCAACAATGCTACAGGAAGACTAATTCTGACCATTGTGTATTTGTTTAGAAATTCTTTGATAATGATTTCATTATTTTRTTGTTGTATGTTGATGATATGTTCATTGTTGGTCACAATGCTTCTATAATTGACAAGTTAAAGCATAAATTGAGCAAGTCTTTTGCAATGAAAGACTTAGGGCCTGCGAAGCATATTCTTAGCATGAGAATTTCACGTGACAGGAAAACTAAAATGTTGTGGCTGTCTTAGGAAAAAGTACATTGAAAAGGTACTTCAGCATTTTCACATGGAAAATGCTAAAGCAGTAGGTATGCCTCTTTCTGTACACTTTAAGTTATGTAATGGACAGTCTCCCTTTAGTGATGAAGAAAAGAGAGGAATGCAAAGTGTTCCTTATGCATCTGCAATTGGAAGCTTAATGTATGCTATGATTTGCACGAGGCCAGATTTGGCTCATGCAGTTGGTGTGGTTAGTAGGTTTCTTGCTAATCCAGGTAGAGAGCATTGAAATGCTGTGAAATGGATTATGAGATATGTTCGTGGTATTAGTGGTTTGAAGATTTGTTTTGGATCTGAAAAATCTGTGTTTGTTGGTTGTACAGATTTAGAAATGGCTGGAGATTTGGACTCAAGGAAATCTACATCAGGCTATTTGATTACTTTTGCAAGGGGAACTGTGGCGTGGCAATCTAGATTGCAAAAGTGTGTTGCATTATCTACCACCGAGGCAGAGTTTATTGCTATTACCGAAGCGTGTAAAGAGCTTCTTTGGATGAAGAAATTCATGCAAGAACTTGGCTTCACTCAAGAAAGGTACATWCTACATTGYGACARTCARAGTGCCATTCATCTTGGTAAGAATCCAACATTTCATAATAAATCGAAGCATATTGATGTAAGATATCATTGGATTGAGATGTTTTGAACTCCAAGTTGTTTGAACTAGAAAAGATTCTTACTAACAAAATGTTGCTGACATGATGACAAAAGTGGTGCATCGAGAGAAGCTTGAACTGTGTGCTGAAGCAGCCGGCCTTAAATTTGGATAGTTGCTTTTTAAAGTGTCTCCCTTCTCTCATGGGTTGGAGGGGGGAAATTGTTGGGTCCAGCCCATTATGAGACATTGAGCCATGTTACAGCCCATATTCCTTTGGCCCATTGTTTTTGTCTTTAAAATTATGGTTATATCTGATCTGTGTAGTGTGTTGAAAATAGAGAGAGCAAAAAGAGAGAAATCAGAAAAAATGTGTTGTAGATTTTCAGTGTGCAACATTCATCAAATGGCAGGAACTTTCCGATTCACCGTCCGATCGAGCTGAAACTTGGACAGCAGGTGGACTCAATGTTCCCCATTCTGAACAGTTGGATCTTTGATCGGAGTTCTAAATCGTCAGTTATTTTAGGTCAAACAGAAGCAAATCGAAGCTGGTCGGGAAAAGAAAACAGCTCGTGGCAGTCTTCATCAAACACTCTGATCAAGAGTCATTTGTGGTCCGATTTGGTTGAAATTTGGTGGGTTTGTTCAGACTCACGGACCTACGATTTGAATGGTTGAGATCTGATTTGGAGCATTGGAGGTCTCCATTTTGTGGCCTGAACAGTAGCCACGTTTGTGAGTTTTTCTGATTGTTCTTTTCACAGATTTTGGTATTCTCGTGTATATGTTTGAGAATCTGTATTTGCTCTAAGTTTGTGAGCATATTGTGGTGTTTGAGTTGTTGTAATTATTACATCAAGTTATTAGTGGTGATTTTGGTTGGGTCTCATTGGCCCCGTGGTTTTTACCCTTCACATTGGAGGGGTTTTCCACATTAAATATCGTGTGTCTCTCTTTGCTTGGCTTATAATTGTTTTTGGTTGATATATGCTTGGGATTGTGCTAGCTGAATATTTACAAGTTTGGTTATTTGGGAGAGAAATAGTTTGTGGATAAACTTGGTTTCTACCCATTATTAAGCTCAAGTTGTGACCAAGTAAAATTGAACTTAGGTTAGTAAATTTTAAGTAATTATTTTCATTCTATTTTTGTTATATCTTAATAAATTATTTGTAATTATTGAAAGTTATTAGTAAATCCTCCATTGTTAATTGATAGGAATCAGGTCGAGTGGTGGTTATTGTAACAAAGGCAACATAATCTGCTCCAAGACCAGAAAGAACATAGAAGAATAGTTCGTCGTCCCTTATTGGAGAGTCAATGGCGACAAGCATATTGGCGAGCGCACGGATTTGCTGAATATACGCGGAGATAGAAAGAGATCCTTTCTTCATGTTCTGAAGTTCTAGTCGTAGTTGAAAAATACAATCCCGAGATGCAAACGTAAATGATTTTCCTAATGCAGACCAAATGGCGGCTGATGAAGTTAAACCAATTGCTTGTGATAATACGCCCTCTGTAAGTGAAGATAAAATAAATGTGAGAATCCATTGGTCCAAACGAATCCAGGCTTCATGGTCAGGATTATCAACCAGCCAGGAGGAATCTTCTGAGGAGGGCTTTTGTTTGGGGGGACACTTGTAGGATCCATCCACTATTCCATTTAGACCATAGGTTTTGAAAAATGGAATAAAATGAGATCTCTAGAGAATGTAATTTTCCCCATTCAGCCGAATGAGGATGGCAGGGGTAACATTAGGAAGAGTGGGGAGGTCTATGGATAGGTTGATAATGGAAAGAGTGGAGAATGATTGGCCAGTGGAAGAGTCTTGTGTTGACTGGGCCATAGTAGAGGTTGGTAGCTCTGATACCATGAAAGAAATAACAATAACAGTTTACTGAAACGGCTTGACTTCAATCACATCGTCGAGTCTCTGATTGGCTTTGTTTATATATATGTTTTACAACAGACTCCATGATGGAGTTAAATACTACTAACAAGTTCTATTATAACTTGGACGATAGTAGTCCTTATACAACCCAAACTATGAGTAACTAGTTTGGTTAGAACCGGGAACTGTGGAGTGATGATCTGTGGCTGATGTGTTGCTAATACCCTATCCTTAGGATTAACATAATAATATAAAGGCCTCGTTTGTTTTTCAGTAAGTTACTTGCCCATGTTCTTTTATTTCCTAGATAAATAATATAATGATTGTTTTAACCATAAAAATTCTATTAACAAAAGAGGAATTTTTGTCACATACAAGTGTTGGAAACTTTCTCTTATGTGGGAAAGTTATGTACCCACCTATGAGATGGGTACCACTTACCCGGGTAAGTGATACTCAAGAAATTAAACTTTTCCTAATCCCTAAAAGTGACTAAACTACTATTTGGCTTATAACTTTGTCTTTTAGCAAATGTAATTAGTAGCGCTTTTAAGTAATTAAGTAAGTTGGAGTTTCACTAATGAACTCTTGGTTATAGGGCCCACCACTAAAAACTTCAACTCTCTGGTCCTAAGCAGATTTGTTTGAATCTAACATAAAATGAGGATGCAAAGTGGTTCCAAGTAAGGGTGTTATTGGACCCGTCCAAACCAAAACCAATTTGGACGGACTGGGCGGGGCAAAAGGACATTGAATTGAACCAATCTAAACTTAATGGTCCAAAGTATTTGTTGGATTGGATTGGACCTAAGCCGTCCTAAATGAATGTATATAAGATTGGATTGGATTGAGCCAATATCTAGTCCATTGATACAAGACAAGAATATTGGTGTCAATGGACCATGTTTGGGTTGAAACCAATCTAAATTAAAACAAATTCGAACATATTGGATGGTCTAAACATTGAATTAGATTGGTCCAAAATGGTCCAAAACATTCATTCCATTTGTAATGGATTCACATTGGATTAGATCGGATTGAACCAAATCCAATCCAATTGACACCTCTAGTCCTAAGTCCTAAGACCTTTGTTAGTGGCTTTATGAAAACATTAGGTGCCCAAGTTGGCCATAATTATACCAGCTTGACCCAAGATTAACTCAGCCCACTTCAAACTTAAAAGAGGAATACATTTACCAGTACAATAGTGTGTTTGAAGGTCCAATTGGGCCAGTTAGGGCTGTTCACAGGTCGGGTTGGTTCGGTTTACTACGGTTTTTCAAACCGACCTGACCTGGTTGGGTTACCTGACATAGAAACTGAAACCGACCCAGTGTTAAGCAAAACCGACCTGGTCGGTTTGAGTCGGGTTGGGTCGGTTTCCCTGTGATCAAATCTTGTAGTCATAAATTGAACATCATTTCAGCCATCTCCTATGAGAAAATTTAAATGAAAAGTTAATCACAAAAGTTGTTTATTAATCACTATTCGCTAATCCAAAGTTTTTTGCAACCATTCAAAAACTAGGTGGCCTAATGGGCTTTGGAACTTCATGTTTGAACTAGGAACTAAGTCGATTTGGTTCAGGTCGGTTTCGGTTTTCTTGTGTGAAAACCGAAACCGACCCGAATAATCGGTTTAGGAATTTGCACAACCCGAAACCGACCTGTACTGATGAAAACCCGGCCGACTCGGGTTGGGTCGGTCCGGGTTGATCGGTTTGGTCAGGTTGGGCCTTCTTATGAACAGCCCTAGGGCCTGTCTAGTCTCATCTTGCCTAGGAGGAACTAAGGGATTTGTTCCAATCAATGTGACCGAACCCAAACCCGATTAAGTAACATCAACAGATCCATTGCCTTTCAATTTTAATTTTTTTAAATACATTTTGAAAACCCAAACTGGATTTACCTTTTAACCCAACCCGAGTGGGGATGGAGAGAGAGAGAGAGAGAGGCAAATAACATGTCATAGTCTCACAAAAAGCCATGAGACATCGCCCAACTGAGGTGTTCCCCATGTTCATATTGGCATTTGATCCCAGGACCGGATCTAGTAAGTACGTTTAAGAGACCGGATCTGCTCCTCACACAGGGTGCCTCACACTGACCTCACACGCACATTCTACATGCACTGGGAATATCTTCTGTACTTATAAGTTATTGTTCACAGGAGATGTTTTCAATGCACGATGGATGTGCTTACCCCTGTGTGAGGAGCAGATTCCATTCCATTAAATAAGCACTTAATAAATGTTTTGACAACTGTCAAAAATTGTTTTTAATTTTTTTTTAAGGATAGGATATGAATAGGTGTCAAAAAAATTTTTATGTACTCAATTACTCATTGAACGTGCTTACAAAATTGTGTCCACCTGATCTAAACTATTTCATCATATTGATTAGTGCCCATTTGGGAGGGTTTTCCCGGCCTTTTCCCACAGTGATTTTCAATTTGTAAGGTGGGCCCAATCCAGACAGCTTATAAGGAATGCCTAGTCCTGGTGAAAAATCTAAATGGATATCCTTTAATTGAGGAATAAAAAGGGCTTTCAATCAAAGCTTTTTTTAGTAGTTTCTCCAAAAGGGCTCAGTAAAAGCGGCTCAACTAAAGCTTATGTCTTAGCTTAAATGTATCGGCTTTTGGTTGAGCATTTGCGGTATTGATGACCTGGTGCATTGCCCTCCCTACTCATACCCATTTAGTAGTAACTCTATAGGTTATTAAACAAAAATCCTAACGAGGATGTGTTTGGTAGGTAAGTAGCAAAGTTAAGAGTACGACTATGATGCTGAAAAAGACTTGTGAATAGATAAATAATTAGTAACGAATAATTAATCAACACGTATTCCTCATAAATACACAGGGTTGATTGGTCAAAGTTCTTTCAATATTATACCTTCCCACATAATAGATATTACCAGCAAAGTTAGACTATCCAACAACCATTTGGAGAGAATCAGTTTGGGATAAAATTGATGGTGTTTGGAACCATTTGTTGTTTTTTGAGAAAACAGTTTCATCAGATTTCAAAAAAATGGCAAAAACTGAATGAGATTTCTTGTTTGGTTAATCATTTTCTCAAAAAATAGTATAAAACATTTTGCTGTTTGTTGTTGTTGAATTTGGAGCCGAGGGCAACATGATAATTTCTGAGATTTGAAGGCTGTGGGTCCCACCTACTAAGAGTGAAAAGGCATCAAAGGCCCCAGGAGTGTTCTCAGGGGCGAAGATTTTGACAGTCAAGTTAGCTGATGTCACTATAAGAGAGTAAGTTCTAGCTTAAGTATGCATGTCCATACCTTTAATTGTAGTGTTCCTTTTATTCGGAGTCGCCCAGGAAAGGAGTAATGAATGACGAGTAACTGTCCCGTAGATTGTGGTCAAATAGGGGGAGTTAGAGAGGCGTTGGCCAATCACGACTCCTTCATTAGCATGTCAGGAGTAAATGCACCAGGGTCGTGCATCTGCATTAAATGCTCTACAACTGTTCAAAACGGAAGTTACCCTATTGCCATTTGGGGAGTATGGATTGATAGAAGTACTCCTAGATGGCGCCCCGTGTCAGGGTCTGGTGTGTTGACCAAATATCCTTACATCAGTGTTTTTTCAGAAAAAAAAACAGCCCATCTTAGAAAACACCATTTTTCTGGTGGCTGAAGTGGCTTCTATATGATGCCACCTTTTCAGAAAATAGCAATGGAACCAAACAATATCATAGAAAATGTTTTCTCAAAAAATTGCAAATAATAATAATGTTTTCAGCCCATCGTTAATTCAGATAGTTGGACTGGTAAAACTGTCACTTGATCAATTTTTTGTGTTTGTTTCACATCGGAACTTACCTGTAAGAAAAAGTGTTGATTCTGTCTATCATCTAATGGTTCATGGGGGACATCAATTTTCTTTTCTTTTTTACTTTTTTAACCATTTTCATCATTGGTAATGATAATTTTTATTTATCATATTCTTACTTTTCGTATGAGAGTCAGAACTAGACATGTACAATTTTATTTATATTTATATTTTTGTTATTTAATTTATAATGTCATTAATTGGCATGTCACGGTAAGGGTGTCAATGGACTGGTTTTAGACTTGGACCCTGTACAGTCCCAAAATCAATTTAGACGGATTAGATGGACTAGAAAAGCATAGTGGATTGGACTAATCCGGTCTAAAATATTTATTAGATTGGATTGGAACTGGTCCGTCCATGATAAATTTATATTAGATTTGGTTGGATTAAGCCAATATCTGGTCCATTTAAATAAAATAAGAATATAGGTGTCTATGAACCAGGGTTGGGTTAAAACCAATCTAAATTAAAATGAATTTGAACAAATTAGATGGTTCAAACATTGAATTAGACTGGTTCAAATGGTCTAAATTATTCATTGGATTGAATTAGACCCAATCCATTTGTAATAGACTCACATTAAACTGGATCGGATTGGACCAAATCCAGTCCAGTTGACACCCCTTTGTCACGGAATGCAATAGCTGTTCCATTTTCAAGCAAGTTTTCAAAACATTGATGTTATGATGTATACAAGCCTATAAGCATACAAGGCTTAGGTTGGGCCTATCTTCACTTTAGATGGGCTTTAGAGCAGGTTTACCAGAAGCTCCAATTCAAACTCAACAGAAGCTACGGTTAGGCCTGATTAATTTTCCAACCTGACATTTTTTTTTTCAGTCCGGATGAGATGGAGACAAAATAGTACACATCGGGCTGAGCCACTTATCACAATTGAATACCAGTGTTTAGTGTTCAGTGTATGAGTTTGTCTCCAGCCAATCCGAGCTCTTTTTTTTGGTGGAAAGGTAATTTTCATTAGGCACAAGCCAAGAAACTGAACAACAAACTACAAGAATCAAAGAAAAAACGACCAAAGCCACAGAATCAAAGAAAGAGAACAAAAACCAACTAGACTAAAGTTGCATTTGGCATTCTTTATTTTAAGGACTAATCTTCTTTTTGCTGATAAAATTCCTTTATGAATCCTGAGTTTTTAACTGCAAAAAAGGAGATAAATTCTTAAAATAAGGAACGCTAAGTGCAACTTAAGATTTTCGATCTCTTATTCACAAGAACTCTACCCATACCTATTCACAAAACATTATTCCCGTGCATTAGAAACATCTCCACATACACAATAATGTAGAAGAACATGAGATATTCACCATTTATAATTGCAATTTCATGTGAATAGGTATGGGCAGAATCATCATGGGTAGGAAAAATCCGGATTCGCAACTTAAAACTAACAAAACAAAAACTTAAACTTGAAAATCTCCAACTTCTTGAAGGATGGTTTGAGCCCAGTCTGGGACAAGAGAGACGAAAGAGTCTTCCAAAGATTGACCTCTGAGAGCAAAGCCACGAGAAGCTCTGTTACAGTTTCTAGGGATGAAAGCAAATTTGACAGAAAGATTCTGCAACTAGCGTTGAATATCTTTTACAAGCCATGACCAGCTACGCAGAAATTTTTCAAACTGACCATGCAAAAGGGCTAACCAGGCTTAGGTTTGGACCAGCCAAGTTGTACCAACTAATTATGTAATTCTTAATAAATAGGCTGCATGTGAGGCCCATTGGCCATACCCCGTACCTGTGGTAAATGGGATCTGCTGCCACAACTTGCTTGTAAATGATCCTAGATCTGCTACTCATAAGAACACTACCCACACCCACCCACAAGTAGAGGCCCATTCCAAATCCAATCCAATTCATTAAAATGTAAATGGATTGTAATGGATTTAATCCAAATCGAATGAAATATAAAAAATTATATAAAAGTATTTTTGGTATTGAAAAAACATTTTTGCAAAAATATTTTGATAAAAGTATATTCATAAGAGTGCTTTTATAAAAGTACTTTATTGAAAGTACTTCGTAAAAGTTCTTTTATAAAGTATTTTTAGAAAAGTACTTCCATAGACTTTTGCAAAAGTACTTCCATAAATTTTTTTCTGTAAAAGTGATTTAATAAAAGTGCTTTCGTGTAAAAATACTTTTATAAAAGTGTTTTCATAAAACCAAGGTTCAAAATATCGATATGCCCGATATGCTGGTAGGGGCGTATCGGGCGAATCGATATTGCATTTTATACTTTTTTTATTTTTTTTTGCAACCGGTTTAGGTCTCCTCCACCCCCTGAATCGGTCAGACCCCCGATACACCCACCGTAGGGGCATATCGGAGGGGTCCCGGAATGATATGTATCGACCGATATGGGTCGATATGTCGATACTTTGAACTTGCATGAAACTACTTCTATAAAGTGTTTTTACAAAAATACTTTTGTAAAAATGCTTTCGTAAAAGTACTTTTATAAAAGTGCTTTTGTAAAAGTATTTTCATAAAAGTGATTTTATGTTGGTTTCAATTTTGATTGATTTCAAATTGGACAAGGGTTTGGCCTCATGATCCAGTTATTGGAAATTTGGTTTAGGTCCAATTCAAATCAATAAGAATATGGACCAATTTATTTTGGATTGGCCCAACCCAATAATTATAATGGACTGTGCAAATCCGGTTTGATAAGGTTTGGATCGGATTGGATCCAAACCAAAACCGGTCGATTGACACCCCTACCCACAAGACATACACCACAAATGAGCGTATCTTTCCATGAATGGATGACAAATAATTATAGGAGATGTTCTCAATGTGTGGTTACAACGGCCCGTTTGGCAAGTCTTTTTGCATCGTCTTCCGTCTTTAGAAGCTCAGAAGTCCGATTTTTGGTCTATTCCCATTTGGTTTGCGGAAGATCTAGTCGTCAAAAGCTAGAGTACTGAAAAGACGCGAGAAACCCATTTTGGGAAACTCCAAATGGAGCTTTTTACATTTTTCTCGCTTTATTCTCGCGTGGAAAGACATGAAAAGATGCATGGTAGCCAAACTAGCTTCAAATTACTCAAATCTTCATGCAAAAGCTCAATGCATCTTTTTGACTGTTAGAGCTATCAAAAGATCTTCCTAAAAAGACTTGCCAAATGGCCCTAATGTCTTGTGGGTAGGTGTGGGTGTTTGGGTCATGGTTGAGCTGGCTCTGGATGGCACGTGGCTGCCCAATCACCTCAGCCACATCGGCCCCACTCTACCATCTCCGCAACATACATTGACTCCGTGACCATGACCGCGCTATGCTATTCCCGTAGCCCCCACTTTATCCTCCTAGCCACGTCGACTCCACGTCATGTGGATAAGTATGACCAAGAACAGGAGAGGATGGAAACAACTCTGCTGGGGATTAGGACACTATCCCAAAGACCTCAGTGGTTAACCTCATCTCGGCAGCCCCGGAAGTCTAATCCGATTAGGACACATATTTTTGGCTGTAAAAAGGTATCTCTCGCTCAAAGTAAGGGATTTCAACTTTTAGCACCCATACTGTTACTTTTCTCGAACTAGCACTGTTCTCTAACTGCTCGGCCTAACTGCCCACTACCTTCTAATAACTTGAGCGTCAGAGTATTTATCCAAAGATAATTCCTCAGGCCTCTAACATATCTCTTGATTACAGATCTTGGAGCATGGCTTCGTCCTTCCACCTTGGCTCCACCCTATTAACAAGGATTATCTGACTACGTCCCCAATTCGTACACCACCTTAGATCGAACAGTATCAGATACCACTAGCAAATCTAAGTGTCTTCCAAATTTGATTAATTGACCAACCACTAGTGAATATGAGTTCCGACTCGGTGAATATGCCAATGTTCCGTGTATATGAAAACGCTAACATATTCCCTCATGATTGAGGCTAGGCCAGGTTCACACACTTGTGTTCGCAGATCCCTGTTCACTATGAAATTGCGCCAACTCAACATGGGCAATCAGGATTTGCCTAAATCTAAACCATGACCGAGCCCAAGGGAAGTCCACGGTTTGTCTAAATCCGACCTATTGCAATCTCCAGTCTGGCTAGCCGGTTTTGTTATTAATAGAAATATATGTTTAGATCTAGGATGTTGGATTCTTATCCTTTGATTGAAAGAAGTATGTCGTTACATTGAAATATATTTATCAATCAGATCACAATGATTCAAAGAAGGTCACATGGATATACCTTTAAATAAAATTGGATTGAATAGGAGATAGGGTGGTACTAGATTTGGACTAAACAAGGAGACAGAACAATTACTGTAGATTTTTGTCAGAAAGAGATATGGCAAACCACACCAGTGTTGAGATGAAATAAGATTTTGGTTTGGGTAAACAGAAATGGGATGAGATCTAAATACTGTAAATGCTACTTTTGTGTATATACATGGTTAATCTCACTTGCATCGTCATAATTCAAAGTATTGATTGTGGGTCATTAATAGTTAACATCACTTTGGTTCCTATTAAATTTTTGGTACTTTTGCCTCATACTGGATGTTAAAGCCACCTTATCTAGCATTGAAAAATTTTCAAAGAATTTTTTTTTTCTCAACAATGATATTAATATGTGAAATTAAACTAATTCCCTCATTCCTTGTATTTAACATATTGACAAGGTCAAAAACCAATACATTATCTTGATATTTTGAACCATAGCCCATGGGCCATGGTCCATAGAGATTTTCTCTTTATTTATTTATTTGTCGGTCTTTTAGTTTGAGAGCAATGGGACTAGAAAGGGCAGCTGTGTCTTTGACTTTCAACCTGAAAAACTCTTGTCCTGCATTTAATATAAACCTTTTCTTTAATAAATCCATGATATTTAAGGCTCCATTTGGAAAGAGTGTAACTACAAATTTGTATAATACAAAAACATGTATATATGTATGAACTCTATCCAAGGTTTTGCACTCTTACTAAACTGAGCCTAAAAGACCGACACATTGGACAACTAGCAATGCTGGTTAAAAAACTCCAGTACAAGGCGAAGTTATGGGCTTAGGAAGAGTGAAGCCAATTCCCAGAGCCCTATGTCTGATGGACAGTTTCGGATTTGCTAATGCATCCCTTGGCATCATCATGTGGCAGACAGAAATAAGTGGGCTCATTTTAAAACTAAAATAAAAAAAGAAAAAGAAAACCTTTTAAGCTCTATTAGGCTACTATTTATACATTTTGGTTACTGGTTAGATGGCCCATTTAGGCTTATTGCCTAAAGGACCCTGAGTGATGGCCTACTCTATGTGGATGTTGAGGCCAGTACAATTCCCTCCACTAGACAGAGAGCTTTCTTAATAGGTCATATTATATGCACTGCCTCTATCAATATAAAGGCTATTCCCCCGATAATATTAGTGATTGAAATTTGGATGTTTCAGCTTGGAATTGAAGAAGACACCCATCAAAAAAATTTTGGTTTGACCCCTTTGAAGGGACTTTGGAGTGAAAGTCTCCTACTAAGAGATGGCGGAGGGCAGAGAGTGATGCCATTTTGGCCCAAGTTATGTTGATATCAAGGCATGATAGAGAAATCTAGCTTCTCTAATTCATAAAATTTTGGCTGAAACGGGAAAGACATGATATCCAAAGAGTTTTGATCGATCAAAATTCACCCATGAATTTTGATAAATAACATCAGATTGACTATCATGTTTATGATTCTACTTGATTGGTCAAGCTTTATTTTTTTTGGATATCATAAACTTTGACGTTTAAATTCGTTTTAGGCCATTCCATCCGGTAAGAATGTCAACAGGTCGGGTTCAGGTTCAGTATGGATTTGTCTCAACCCGAACCTAACCCGACTGAATAGATAGAGGATACCAAACCATGCCCCACCTCATATATAACTGACACTATATAAACCAATATTTGAAAGCTGCAATGCAACTCGCCAGGTTCAGCACAGGTTCACCCCAATCCAAATCTGACCCAAAACCGATTAAGACTATAGGTTTATCACCTACCTGACCCGGCTTCCAGTGTTGCAAGGTAGGCCCATACAGAAGATTAGCAATAATAACAAAAGCGAAAGAACCATCACAGATTCACAATAAATTCCCTAACAGATTACTTGGGCTTATGGAATATGGGTGGGAATTCATAGAAGCCCAACTGACATGTACCATTTAAAACGTTTTCAACCAGACCATTTAAAACGTTTTAGTATACAAATATGTATACTAAAAATGCAAGGTTTAATATATAAGGTTTTACATGTTTATAATTGTACTCTTTCCAAATTAAAACAAAAGGAATATAAATGGGACGTCCTTATTAGTTGAAACTTGAAAGGGAGTAAAAGAAATTTATGAAAAACATTGACCCTTTAGATTCTTGGTCCAATGAGACAATCCAATCTGACATGGTACCACTCGACATTAAAGGGATTGAACTTAGAATCAAATCACTTCATATGACTTCTCCAATGTTCTCCCTCTAAACAAACATCTTGAATTCATATTTATATTCTTGAATCAAATTCACTTTGATAAATCAATTAATTAAAACGCCATAATTAGTTTGAAACTAAGACATTCACAGAGTCACTGTGGACTATGGAGTAAGATGAGAGCGCCACCATTATTAAGTGGTTTAGGGTCACGTGTGCTCCCCTTTATTAATCCTCATCCATGTTATAACATCTGTTGCCATGTTTATTTTTTTTAAGCTATCATATACACTCTATATCATTAATAACTGTCTTATACGATACCAATCCAATAGTCAAAATCAGGGTCCCTTGTTGGATCAGAGTCAAAATAGATGATGGGCATGGGCCGTATGGCCCGTATAGGTCTTGCTTACATTCCAATTTAATGATGAAAGTACCCTCATAGGAAGGGACCCACGCCCACCAGAGTCCATCACCCGTGATTTGTTAAAATAGCATAATCATGGATTGGCATCTGATGTTCTATTCACAGCTTTGTCGTTCTAATAGAAGGAGGTGGGAGATATTTGAAAAGATGACAACTTGGCACCACATGATTGTTGGCATAAAAGAGGCAGGAGGACAAACCTGGTGAGTGGTGACTGGATTTGGATCTGGCTGAGCCCGAGCCAACTCGGTTGAATTCACCCAATCAAGTAAGCTAATTAACCCAAGATAAACTTCATAGCTTTAGCCCCTGTTTAGTAGTTTATTTGTCTATACTCGGATTGTTTCACCCAATCGAGTAAACTAACCCAAGATAAAATTGCCCTTATCTAGCAGTTTACCTACCTCTAGTTCAACAGTTCATATAAATCCTTGGACCAGTTCAAACCAAATTTGAACCATTGTCAGCCATCCGGTCCACCTTGCTCTTTTAACTCAAGTGTTTAACACATTAAGGTGGGGTTTGGGAATATGAAACATTGTCAATTAATGAGATAAGGTTTCAGCTTTGAAAAGTACTCTTATATATCTGTTATATCTCAAACTTTGCTAACTACTACTTATCATCTACTAGTGATGCATCTAAGATTCCAAGTGTTTCCTTCACTCTTTTTGACATTTTAAATCTGTTTTTTTCCTACCAAACAAAACATTTTATTTTATTTTTTATATTCATGAAAATACCCATCATACCCATGTTCAAATAGAAGGAAATGTGATAACAACTCAGATCAATTGTTTTCACATGATAGTTTAATCAGACTTTCAGATATGGACTACTTAAACATAAAAATAAGCTCTTATCCCAATAAGATCTAATTAGACTTCAGACTTCTAAGTTCCACCTAAATCTTTGCTTGAACTAGAATAAACCTCCCATCTTCTATACATTTTATTTCATTATATTAATGATAATTCTATTTGATTAATTGCACTCCACCAGTTGAGTAATCCATTTGAGCGTACAAAGTTACAGATAAAAGGTATTCAGCCACTAGATCTAGCTGATGCTCAGTAATGGCTGAAATTGTTGAACTGAACTACTGAATGTTTTATCTTTTAGTGAATAAAAGTTTAAATTATAAGACATTGGAGGGTATAATAATCAACCCGACTTCGGCTTTCGATACCAAATAATTTACAATCTCTTTAATAACTTATTTATTAAGAGACAAGATAATAAATCATTCAGTTCAGCCAGTTCAGCTATTATCAAAGCTCCTTTATTCCAAAACAAAAAAAAAAAGAAAAAGATTGTATAAACCCTATAGACAGTAGACACTGGCGATGTTAACTCACCACCGAAATTTGGTGTCAATTGATGTACTACTTTATCTCTTTGAATAGTAGTGATATTCTTCCAACAATGATGTAACCTCACTTTATAATAATGGAGAAAACAAATGAATTGATTTTATATTCTTTAATCTTTATTCATCTTATTCTATAATTAATTTAATGAGTAAATTTAAAGGAATGCTTCAATGAGAAGTCCAACATCTTTTGTTACACTCTGATGAAGTGATGATTTACGTGGACATCAATCAATATGATTTTATCAAAACCAAATCAATGGCTTCTGATTGACCCATCAAAAAATTCAGATTCGATTGAGAGAGAAAGAGTGATGCTTAACCTGTAGACAAAGCAAAAATGGGGTAGTTCGGATCTTTTACCTGCAAAATATGTTTCAACACCCTACCAAGCCGATCTGATACCGCACATCTCATGGTGGGTGTCAGTCTCATGGTGAGATGTGCGGTGCTGAATCTTGTTGGTAAATTGTTGGGTCGTGATATTGTTGTCAGGAGTTCAGGACATCCCAACGTAAGATGGGATGGGATGGGATCAGACAATTAACTAGAGGGTATGGTTAGGAGTGAACTGGGGTTAGAGAGAGGGTGGAGAGAGTGTGTCTGCCAGGTCACATGGGGACTTCTCAACGTCATGTGACCCTGCCGCTAAAGCTTTATACTACTTTTTGTCCTTTTCTCCAACCCCTTAATTGGCTGGGAAATAAAAAATGGTGGGGAAATTAGTCAATTTACGAGATACAGTTGGTAGATTGGGTAGATATAATGCATTAAAATATCTATCTATGTACATGAATTTACAAGAACGTCCTCGCTTTTAGTGACCAAAATGCCCTTTTCACTATTTTGGACCGACAGTGGTCTTCAATTTGAAATGACCAATATAGCCTTTAGGCCCTTTGCATGTAACAAGGTTATAAACTTATAATCTGGTTTTCTTTTGGTCTGAATTCATACCGTAAATTAGTAGTCTCATTGGATACTCGGCATCAGATAAAGTCGGGTCTGGAGAGGATCTAGTTAGATCTGGACTCAAATGTTGCACCTTATCGGGTTTAGATCAGAAATCGACCCACACATCTGATCCATTTTACTAATTCAAATATGTTTCATTGTTCTAAAGTGAATTGAACATGTAATAGGATCTGGTTTGTACATAAAGTTTATTGCACTCATGTCACCAAATATGGATATGATCCAGTTTTTAAGTACGGATCAAGTTTAATAATCTAGTAAACCGTGGAGGTAGATCAGCTATAGCATAATGTATTAATGTGTATATAGGAGGATCTCGGGCATGGGACATTGGATCCGCATATGGGTCCGGGCCTTTGGGGGGCATCATTTTTATTTCCTTGTAACATGCCCGTGTTTCAAGGATTGGGGCCCACCGTCAAATGTGTCCACAACTCAGAGATTGAGAAAAAATAAAATAAAATAAAAAGAATCCGCTTAATCAGTTGATTTGGAGCCATCTGATTTGACGATATTGCATGTGGGGCTGGACCAACATTATAAAGGTGGGTCATGTGTCCTATATACAGGATACTACATGTAGTACTATTTATATATTACTATTTAATAAAATAAATTTGATAAATTGGTCAATCAGGTAATTCACTATAACTCTTATGTTGATTGGCCATTAATATTGGGTCTCATGAGTCATGACAAGTATATATACAAGAGAAAATCAATTAGCCGGGTAATTGATACCTGGGAGTCCAGATTCAGTGGACCCTTAGGGGGGTGCCTGAACCCGTTCATGTTGCCCTTCGTCTCTCTTCTATTCTGTTACTCTAAGTAACGTCAAATGCAAGTCGTTTCTCTTGTCAGACTGGTTCTTTCGAAAAGAAAAAACAAACCAATTGAAATCTCTTTCCCCCTTCGTTTGAAACCCTCTCTCCCCCATTTTCATCCAAGCCCTAGTTCAAGAATACAACAATTGTTGGCATCCTCACTATTTCACCAACCTCCGATGGTGAAACATTCAATTAGTGGCAAGCAAAAATCCTCCAAGCTTTTTCTTCTTTTTCTTCTTCTCCTTGACCTGGAATCCTATTATTCATCTCAAATGTTATCTTCTTCTTCTCTACAGACCACCAATGGCATCCTCACCCGATGAATTGCATTTAACTGGCGACAATTGGAATTCTTCTCGTGTACATGTATAAGTAGTCGTCGGAGGATAGGGGATAGGGGATTCTTCTCGACAATTGGGATTCAACCGGTGACAAAGTGTCACGGGGGTAGTTCTACACGGAAGAAACCCGTGCGGCGTCCTGGCCAAGGCAGGCCAGGACAAGCCTTTATGCGCTTAGAGGCTAGGAGTTGYYCRATGGGATGGCTCCAYCAACGTCAGTAGCACTGGATCATGACCTCAAGTCCAATGGCCGGGGCACTCTCCTGGCTCAGACCGGTCCATGGGAGGCGCCGCTTACGTGCTAAAGGGGGA
>NW_010729144.1:2328361-2379103 GCF_000365185.1 Nelumbo nucifera | reverse complement strand
CTAGCCGTTAACCAGGGCCGCCCCGCAAGGGGATGAAGGTCTAGGAGTGCCAAGGTTAGGCACCCAAGGAGGTCGACCACCCCTCCTCAAAGAGTACGTTAAGCTTTTGGTGGTCTGCCTGAAGATGACAACAGTTCTCCCAAAAATCTTACAGGCGAAAATGACGGGCATATTCCTAACGTAAGCCTGCCAAGCGTAGGCAAGGCTAAGCCTGTTTTGAACCGTAACAAAAGGGCATTCAACCGGCTTGCGTTCAACCGACAACAACTTGAATTGTCTCACCGCTTTTGAGATAAAGGTTGTATTTTGTAGAACCATTGGTATGTGGATGTAGTAGAAGCATTCGAATGCATGTTGTTGATTAGGGTTGTTTACGGGTCGGGTTGGGTCGGTTTACTGAGGTTTTTTCAACCGATCCGACCTGATCAGGTTACCTAAGATGGAAACCAAAACCGGCCCAATGTTAAGCAAAGCCAACCTGGTCAGTTTGAGTCGGTTTGGGTCGGTTTCGGCTCTAAGTTCATCTATACCCCCCAAGTTTGGGTTGTTAGATATTTCAGTTTTCATGTAAAACTGAAATATCTTTATTTAACAGTTTTAAATATAAAATATATTTAAATTAAAATCGAAATATATATTTAAATAGATTAGGTCGATTTAATTTAAAATCGAAATATATATTTAAATAGTTAAGTAGGAACTAAGTTGATTCGGTTCGGGTCGGTTTCGGTTTTCACACAAGAAAACCGAAACTGACCCGAACCATCGGTTTATGAATTTGTACAACCCAAAACTGACAGGTGTTGATGAAAACCCGACCAACTCGGGTTGGTCGGTTTGGTCGGGTTGGGCCTTCTTATGAACAACCCTATTGTTGATGTCAATTCCAACATGATTGTCGTTGATGTCTTCAACAGTGTTGAGTTCAACAACAAAAACATGATTTGATAAATTCTCCAATATACTAGGGCTGAGTATGCCAAGATATTAATTGGGATATGTGTTGGGATTTCACAACAATCACCCATAGTATAAAACCACAAGGTATTTAAAATAACAATCACAATAAATCTAATAGCAACAAAAATGATGAAATCCAAGTAAAGACAAATAAAACAAGCATTACAAAGAATACAAAGATTTACGTGAATTGCACAGGAAAATCTCATTACGAAGAATCCCATTGTTCTGGATTTGGGCATCTCCATTCAAGCTTAAATTGGTGCCAACTCTAACGAACCCACCACCATAGAAGAACTTGTCGAGTTGGGAGAAAACTGAGTTGCACAGGAGAAACAAAAGTCAAAGAAATCTGAGAGGGTTGGCCATTAGAAGCGAATGATATCAACGCTGTGATTGAGGGGTTTGGTGGTGACCGGTGAGTGGGGGAGTGGTGGATTTTCTACTTGGAAGAGATGGAGAGGAGGAGACAGCAAACAGCATGTCTTACGGCAGAAAGAATCGTTTCCTTCTGTCGAAACATCAAAGCAAAAGAGGAAGAACAAGCAAGAAATTAACGAAACGGTTTAGTGGACCCTTAGGTTCACAGGGTGTTTGGTTCAACCGGATGGATGGAAGTTAACGACAAACACCCATTATGCAGTTAATTCAAAAGAGTGTCGATGTGCATGCCTCCTCAATGCGCTCCGTGAACCTAAGAATTCACTGAATCCGGACTCGATATCGGACCTCTTGGAAGATGGATAAACAATTTATGGGCATGTCAATAATAGTCTCTCTCTCCTTCTTTCTTTACCCGAATAATTTGTATCACACAAAAATGCTGAAACCCACTTATCCGAACAAGTTTTACTTGAGAAATACTTGCCGAGGTAAATATACTTAAAACTACAAGTGAAAACCAACAGGGCTTCTAACAAATTAATGGGCGCATTAAGAAGAAATGGACCCTACTCATAAACGGAAGAAATAAGACAAAAAAATGGGAAAAGATAAAATCCATTGGGCCCGAAGAGATTAATTGACTCATTGAGCGGACGCCCCAATTCTTCGGCCATTTTGTTCATCCTTTGATGGTGGAAGATCAATAGTTACATGTGAAAGTCATGAAGCATCTGTGATAGTCTGCTAGAGCCCAAATAATTTTCAATCTGTTGGATGCTGAGAGGATCACGTCCAACCACTGGATGGGTTCATGGGTCCTACCCAGCCTAAGCAACCATCAGATGGTGGGCCCTCTTTCTCTCAAAGACATGTGGCTACACCCAAGCCTATTCCAATCAAGTAAATGCCCATCAACAACATTTAATCAAGTCAAGCAAATAATGGGGGAAGCTTCATTTCTTGGGCCGTTCGCTGCTGCTTTCTTTTCAAGTTTTCATGGCGGAATACTGTTTACATGTGAAGGTCATTAAGAATTTGTACTTAAGTCAGAGAAGGTATATGCTGCCATTTATGACTTTGGTGTGAAAGAATACTGCACAGCAGGCAGCAGCACAGCCCGTGACAATATATAGACGTAAAACTTGGCTTTAAGAGTGAAGAGAGCGAGCCATACCCATCTGGCCATCTCTATCTATCACTGTTGGTTTCCATGGTTATCTGCGTCTTCTCAGTTTTCATTAATAGGAAGTTTGGAGCAGAAAACTGCGTACCAAAAATAAGATCAAACAATGAACAGATTGAACATGCATGGGGTGAGGAATGAGGGCTAGCCCCCTTTGACTGTTGAAGATAGGGAAGATGTAGCAATTAGCCCAAGTACAGTAGCTTTAATCTGCAGCTAGCTATCAGTCTGCTTCTTTGATAATCCCGCAGTCTTAAAAAAATTGATCATCATTGTTGTGTGTAGGTGTGTATATATTGTTCGCCAGAGTCCAGACATCTATATGGATGGACCACAGTTGGACGTAATGCCGATGTTAGTAAGGTTCAGACAGTCAGGTTAGGTAGGGTTGTAAATGAGCCCAGCTAGCTTGTTGGTCTGTTTTTAGGGCTCAAGTCGTTAAAAAAGTAGATCACAAATAATTATTGAATTGTATAAATATTATAATGTTTTGTTATTTTCTACATGATATATATCATGGATGGACTTCAACAGTCCTAATTAATGTAAAAATATTGTGTAAAATAGCCGGATCTAAGCTCAAGTTTATTAGTTCATGGACCTGAGTCAAGAAGAGCAAAACTATTGACTCAGCTGGGCTAGGGCTAGGAGATGCCGAGCCAGAAGCAAACCCAAATTTAACTCGGTTTAAAGAGTCAAATTGAAATCATATGGGTTTGAATACAAATTGGGTTTTAAAATAAAAATAGTGAACATTTCTTAATCCCAAAAATTTACTGCAGGTGGAGGAGCATACGGGTGCAAGCCGGGCCGGTTTAAACCGATTTGGGTTCAGATTAGTCTCGGGTTGGCTTGGCTTCTTTATTTCTATTTTTTAAATGTACTTATTTCCTAGATTCTAAGGGTTCTAATGGGTTATTGACTTTTTCAACGGTTTTTGGCCAAGGACCAAATTTGGGGTAAAATGGAACCGATAGCCTGGATAGTTCTCGGGCCAAACGGTCCGACCATCCGGGTCAACAACGGATTGAAAACCATGTTATTATGTGTAAAATAACATGGTTAGCATTGCATGCTTTAGAAAATGTTTGCCTTTTTTTTTGAAATAAAAAGAAGTGTACTACACAAGTACGTCCCCAAAAATCTGCAAAACAAATAAGAAGAAGGGAAGGAGGAAGGGAGTTGATACAATAGTCTAGGGAAGGGGAAGAAGAAGAAAGAGCTTCATGAGCAAGTCAATTTGCCGCCTGGTTAGTTTCTCGGAAAATATACTGGTATCGAAGACCTCCATTGAATAGACCTCTCCTCTTCAAGTAGCAAAAGATGATGCCTTTCAAATTCCAAGGAACATTCGCCTTTTTGTTGATGCATGGGATAACCAATAATGAATCACCCTCGATTATAATAGGAGGCTCCCAATAGTTTTGTCCCTTGAATATGAGCTTCCCATGTAGCCCAAGTCCCTTGGTTGATGGTATAGGTGCCAAGTTTATATGCTTTAACCACTATTACCCGCCCAAGATTGTCACAAATAATACTAGTCACAGAACATTTCCCATCACCGTTACGAGAGGCATCAAAATTTATTTTAATAGTGCTAAATTTTGGAGCACTCAAAATCATGGTTTAAAGTATCGATACGATATGCCCCGTATCGGGCGTATCGTATTGTATCTTTTGAAAAAGATACGCTCTGAAATACCTGTAAACAGGTGTTTCGGAACTCCACTTTTTTTAATTAAAAAATAACTTATATTTAGCTTCTCAAAAAACCAAAATTTGAGAAAAAAAAAGAATTTTGTGTGTTTCTAAGTATCGATACGCGTATTGTATCGATACTTTGAACCTTGCTCCAAATAATTGGTTTCCACACTTTGTACATTTGTGCAATAACTTTATCTTTGCTCCCATCAAAAAACTCCACAAACATATCAAGAGCCCGTTCTAAAATAATTGGAATGGGAGTTGAAACGTTATTGAAAGTTTTTGTATTCTTATTTTTTCAGACAGTCCAAAGAACAAATACAAGTTTTTCCTTCACTAAAAGAATCTTATTTTCCTTTTTATTACCAACCCTTGTCCACCAACCCCTCAAACTTTTATTCTCATTTGATCCCTCTAGAAGAGTGTTTAAGGTAAAGGTAAGTCACAATTGTTTTGTATGGGCACAAAACAATATGCATGCATATAAGTATACGAATAATTGCACATACATACATGCATGGATGATGAATGGACATATACATTATTAGTTACATGCATAATACATATCTATATGATATTTATACATGCAAATGTGTGACGTTAAGTCGGGTTTGGTTTGGTTTAGGTTTGTCAAGGCCTCAACACCAATCCAATTCAAAGTTAAGGTGAGTTCATAATTAATTTTCAACGACCCTGACCTAAACTTTGATCCAACCTGCTTTTTTGGATTGGGTTCGAACTAACTTGACCCAAGTTGTAACTCTAATTGAGTGGCTGACTTAGACAATCAAGAAGGAAGGTATAATAATACAGGGGAGGACGTAGTCCGCATTGCCCCAAAACCCAATAACATGCATAACCTACTTCCTTGGCCCCTCAAGTCTCAATCCAGCCCTTAAGCAATAAGGAAATAGAAAAAAGCTAAACATAATCAAGAAGAAAATACATCTGTCAATATGTAAAATAGAAATGGTGATACGATCTTCCCTCAACAAATTCTTAAGGTATTGAGGAATATCTTGAGTTGACCTAACAACCTAGAATCTCTTTCCAGTAATGTCCATGTTCACCACTCTGTACATTTGCTAGTATGAGAGGATTTAGTCCCCATAGAACTACACATATGTTTGACATTTCTTAAAAAATAAGTAATATTCCAATGATAAGAGGCCTTTTGAAGCAAAATCTCTACTAAAGTTTCTTTTTTGTTTTTATTTATTTATTTATTTTTTGGGTAGTCCATCCCCAACCTTGGTGGCAGCCAAGTCTCTACTACTATTAGCCAGAGAACTTACCAACTATTCAACTAAAGTCTTAATTATCAATCCCCACTTCAATCTCAATGATACCATTTTTATAGCGTACTTTATAACCTATCATAGAGAGCCAAGAATTCAACCATCATAATAGTTTCATTTCCATAAAAATTATAAAATCCAAAGACAAAAAATACCATTGATATCCCTTGCAATGCCTCCACTTGCACTCTCACCTAATTTTCCATGGCAAGCACCATCAACATTAAATTTTAAGTGGAACCCTATATAAAATTCTCAGTATATATACTGAATTTTTTCTTTTATAATAGGTTTAATGGGAATATTCAAAACGTGAGTCAAGGAAGTTTACCTTGGGAGCTGACACATTACCTTGAACCAAGTTAATTTTCAAAATCCATGGAAAATTTATGATATATTCCTCCTCTTGATTTTCTTAATGTATTGTCCTAAACCCTTACCTATTCTACATTACCCCTTGAATTGTAATGAATTAATTTTGGGGATTTTAGTGTTCAGTCCACCCTCAAAAATCCTAGCTCCACCATACAGTTGGGTGTAGGTGCCAGCTTGGAATTGATGCCAATTCATGGGTGGGTATGGGTGTTATAGGTGGAGGTGTTTGTAATTTTGAATTGTTGTAGGTCTGCAGTTTAATTCAAAATTCTGAGATGGAGTGTAGTTTACTTATCCCATGAATTTTTCGTAAGGCCCAGTTTGGAAGGAGTACAAATACAAATTTGTAGAGTGCAAAACCTTATATTTTGTATTATTTTATATGTATTTGTATTCCTTCCAAATTGAGCCTAAGGTTGTGTTTGGTTGCAGTGCAAATTTATTTGCACAAGTACGAATGCATGAGAGTGCAAATGTAAATGATGTATATTCTTGCTTACTTTTGTTTTGAATTTTACTTTATTTTGTTTCATCTTTCAATTTAATTCATTTATATTGTAATAAAGCAAAATAAGCTAAAATTTGAAACAAAAACATATCAGAATTTACACTCAAATTATTTGCACTGCTATGATTTTGCATCACTGTAAATTTATTTGCATTGCAACATAACCAAATACAACCTAATCGTACAAACTCGAATTGTAATGAATTTTTCCTAAGGCTGAATTTGAAAGGAGTATAAATAGTGCAAAACCTTGTATTTTATATTATTTTTTGTATGTATTTACGTTGTACATATTTTTACATTTAAGTCTTTCCAAACTGAGCCTAACTGTACAAACTCGTAAAAATTAATTAGATAAAATACCGACCTACTTTGGATTCTTAAAACCAATTAAACATGTTACAATGTCTTTTATTGATATGACAGTTTTCAATTTCTTTTATTCGTGCCGTGGAGCACACTGCACAGTGCACACCTCCTTGTGGGGCAAAAGTTAGGCCCACTTGATTACCAATTTGAACTAGGACAGAATGAGCCGTTGGTTTTGTCTAAATTTGAATTTGGCAAAACCGGCCGATAGAACTTTGACACACCACTTTTCCTTTGTCCTGGAACTCTCCTGGTGACTGGTGAGGAAGCCGCATCTCTGCTGCAGATCTTGAAGCACCAATTATTTATGATTGATAGATTAATTATGGAAATCCAATGGCTCGTTTGGTGGCTTTTAGAAGCTAGTGAACAAATATACACTGTAATGTCAACCTAAGTGAACAAATATACATATGGTAGCAGCAGTGCAGAAAATAATAGATGCCAGAAATTTGTGCATGCATCCCTATTATATACTGGATGGGTCCCCCTCTCTAAGCAAAACTGTTCATCTGGTGAGCATAGCTCTCGTTGTCTCTGGGAATATACATGGAAGACTAGTGGGGAATTAATTACATTTATGTCTTGAAGATTATTGATAATTACTACATGTTTTTAAAAAGTAATTTTAATGGTTATATTTTTTTTTTAAGTTTCAGTAGTTTAGCATATTTATTGGAAATCATGTTAATCCAGTTTTAGTAATTTCTTGGATAATTTTTGGTAATTAAGACAAAATTATCGATACTTAATTTTTTGTTATTTTCTTGGTTAATTTCTGTTCATTAAATGTAAATTTTTGCTATTTATAGCTTAAATTATATTTAAATAAATATTTTAAATATATTTACTTTTAATTACAGTTTAAAATTTAGTTTACTTATAGTTTCAAATAAAATTTAAATTATAACATACATTAATTAACAATTTAAAAACTATTACTTAATGAATTAATAAAAAATATTATTATTTTTTAATAAATACATCATTTTAATAAACACCGTTAATTAATAAATACCGTAATTAATAATACTGCATTTATTGACGATACTGTAAAATACGGCTAATTATTAATATTGTTAATAAAAATACATTATTTTTAATAAATAATGCTAATTAATTCAAATACTGTAATTATTAAATGTAATACATTAATTAAAAATACTATTAATTAATGAATTCAGTATTTTAACAAATACTTTTAATTAATTAATAATACTGTAATTATTTAATTACTGTTTTTTAATAAATTATAACTTACATTATATTAATTAATAAATACGATTAATGCTGTTAATTATTTAGAATATTATAATTATTATTACTACTCCCTCCCTCCTCCTCCACCTCTCTCTCTCTCTCTCTTAAATGTCTTTCTAAAATGTAATAATAAAATGCATTAAAATAAGAGGGCCTTGAAAAACCCAAAGGTCCCTTCCTAATAGTGTGCAACTTTATTAATCTAATCAATATAAGCAATGATTATTTTTTATATTTTAAAACAAAAGAGAATAGAAAAAATGCAAAATTTTGAGAAAATAGGTAAGTAGCTTCTCTCAAAAAGTAATTTTAATGGTTATATATTTAAATTTTTGACAATTTATCATATTTATTGGAAACCATGTTAACCCATTTTTGGTAATTTCTTAGATAATTTCCTTGGTTAGTTTATGTTCATTAAATGTAATTTTCTGCTACTTATATCTTAAATTATATTTCAATAAATATTTTAAATATAATTGCTTTTAATATTTAGTTTACTTTCAGTTTCAAATATAATTTAAATAATATTTAAAATACATTTTAAATTATAATTTACATTAATTAACAATTTAAAACTAATAATTAATGAATTAATAAAAAATATTAATATTTTTAATAAATACATTATTTGAACAAACACAATTAATTAATAAATATTGTAATTAATAATACTGCAATTATTGAAATTACTGTAAAATATGGCTAATTATTAATACTATAATTATTAAAAATACTACTAGTTAATGAATTTAGTATTTTAATAATTAATTTTAATTAATTAATAATACAGTAAATATTAAAAATACTGTATAAATTAAAAGTATATTTAATACTGTTAATTAATATAATGCTGTAATTATTTAATTACTATTTATTAATAAAGACTGTAATTGTTAATACTATTTTTTTAATAAATTATAGCTTACATTCTATTAATTAATAAATACATTGTTTAGTACTGTCTTTGAATAAAAATTGATAATTATATAAAAAAATAATATAATTATTAAAAATATTGCTAATTTATAAATTCATTATTTTTAATAAATATGGTTAATACTGTTAATTAATAAAAGGACTATTAATTAGCAATTTAAAAAACTATTAATTAATTATACAAAATAATTACTGTTAATTATAATTAAATACTGTAATTATTAAAAGTACTATATTAATTAAAAATACTATTAAATAATCAATTCAGTATTTTAATAATTAATAATACTGTCATTATGAACAATATTTTTTTAATTAAAAAGTATAGTTAATACTGTTAACTCAGTAATTATTAAAGATACTGTTAATTATAAAAAAAGTACTGTAATAATTAAATACAGTTAATTAAAAATATTGGTAATTACAAATTCTGTATTTATTGAAATACTGTAAAATAGTCTATTTACTATAATTATTAAAAATACTTAATTATAGATTTTATATATAGAAAATAAATATTTATTAAGACTTTAATTATATTAATAAATATTTATTTTATTTTATTGAAAACCGTGTGGTGCACGGTTTGGGTTGAACCGTGGCTACACGGTACACGTAACCCGTGTGTTGAAATTAGGTCATGAAGGACCCGTTTCAACCATCTTCTTCGCCAGGATGCTATTTTTTTGTTTTTTTCAATTTTTTTCTTTTTAATATACTTTTTTTACCTATTAGATAATTGTTTTGTTATCCTTTCCAACATATTTCAATGAAAAATCTAGAAATAAAAGAGATAAATGTGAAAAATCAATCTGTTATAAGTGGCAGGTGTAGAAGTTTTTTCACCATTTTTTTCATGGTTTCTTCACCAACCATCTACAGCAATCACCAATATGTTTTAAATGCAAAAAAATAAAAAAATCTAATGCATAACTTGAATGAGCAAGCAAACGGGAAGGAGTAAATTGACGCTGAGATGTTTCTTGAATGTTGGATACACTCTTAATGACGTCGGGGCAAGTAGAGGGCTGATTGAAATACATTGCACAACAATGGACGAATCCAAAAGTTTGGCACGTATGTAAGAAGGTAGTTAAAAGTAGGATAACTCAGTCTTTCAGAGAAAAAAAAATGAAACAAACCTGATGAGCAGGAGAGTCCAGAATACAAACTTGATAGAATGTCTGTAAGAATAGTTTGTTTTCTTGTAAAGAAGAGCTTTTTTGAAGTCTGTTGTAAAGATGTGGGCATGAGACACATTGGAAGTGTTTGGTTTGAAATGAAAGGAGAGGGCTACTGACATAGACCGTCTAATTTTATTATATATATATATATATATATAAATGTAAAATTTGGAAAAATCTATGATATGAGAAAGTTATGATATAAAAAGAGTTTTGACTAATCAAAGCCCACCCATGAATTTTAATAAATGACACTTGATTCGCTATCACGTTTTTGATTCCAATTTATTGGTCTATTGTTTTTTTGATACATATCTTTTCCATATCATAATCGAACCCGTAAAATTTTAAGCTGTATTTGCTTTGAAATAAAAGGTTGGGAAAGGAATATGCCTTTTATGCACTTTAGGATAAAGGAATGTAGGAAGAATCAAAGCCCTTCCAGTATCATGTCTTTCGGAAACCATAGATTTTCCCTTATAATAACATTCATAAAGTTAAATTTTGGTTGCATGCAAATGAAAATGGGATTTTACTTTGAACGTCCATTATGTCTCTTTATAGTTTAATAATAGTTACAGGTGGTTTTCTATAGAAAGAAATTTAAACCATAAATTGCAGTATTTTTTTGTCCATAAAACTTGGTTTGGAAGGAGTATAAATACAAATATATATAATACAAATACATACAAAATAACACAAAATACAAGGAGCTAAGTGAGAAGTCTGATGGAAGTGGGTAACTAACAAGGAAAAGTGTAAAACAGAATTCCTACAGGAGCTGGTGTTTAGTAAGGTGTCATATTCAAAGTATGGTAATCTATTGGATGGTGTAATTGTATGAAACTTAGGCCCGTTTGGTTCGGGGGAATTGGGGTCTGAAATCGGAATCGGAATGAGCTATTTCAATTCCAACTGTTTAATTGAACGAAATCGGAATCCCATTTCTATTTTTGCTAGAATGACATTCCCCCATTTGAGAGAATGGTCATTCCCTGCCCCTCCCTTGGGAATGAAATCTCATTCCATTCCTGTCTGAATCAAACAGACTATGAGAATTGAATATTCTGATTCCGGTTACAAACCAAATGGACCCTTAAAACCCTGTATATCCTTTTTTTTTCTTTGCGGACCATGTTCCTCAAAAGCCCCTTCTCTTAGGTACAATGATAAGCAGGCTTTGGCTCTTTGTTGCTTCTTCTCGGCAAACTTTGGCAATGCAGCCAAAGTCATCAATCTTTTCTTATGGACTGTTTGAAATGGTAGCACATGTCTACAAAAGAGTAGGACAAGCTTGTTTGATTTTGATGTGTCAGCTACTTTAAAATATGATTGTCACTATAAGGATATGCTAAACTAAATTTGAGACTCCAACAATTGGTCTAACATCTTTTCATCATATTGCTTAATGTTTTTAGGGTTCTCTTAATGGTTAAATTGGCAAAACTGAATTATTTATCAGTTTCTCTTTTGCTCAGTTTATTTGCAGTGCATATTTCATTTCATTTGCATTGGTGCAAAGGCATGAGAATGCAAATAAGTTGGGTGTAAATGTTCTGGTTTACTTTTGTTACAAATGGATGTGAAAATGAATTCGATTCAAAATTTGTATCAGGTTCAGATTTGCACTTTAAACAAACACAACTTTAGTGAATATGCAATTAAGTAGGAATTAGTTATTCAAATGCTTAATGACAAGAGTGAATGCCTACTTTACCCCTAAATATTCCATTTTATGGCTATTTTATTCATTTAACTACAACTAAATTAACAATTGAGTAAGTTATCAAGTGACCTCCTCTCTACCTTGCTCGGAAGTTTTCCCAGCAAAAAGAGATAGGAATAATGGGAAAAAAAATAACACATAAACCCAAAACTATCTTTCAACCCAAGATTTCTTAACCCTAATCGGCTAATCCAATGGTTGCATAGGCTATGTTTGGTTTGAAGGAAAAGGTAGGGAAAGGAAGGAAAAGGTAGGGAAACCCATACAAGGTTTGTAAAGGTTTCCCTACCTTTCACTACTTTTTCCTTCAAACCAAATACAGCCTAAAAATTTAGCTTCCAAGTTTAATACAGACATCCAATACGCATTATCATATTCAATCAACCTCATATATAGGATATAAATTAATAGGGAAAATTCCCGATAAGTACCCTGTACTTTAGGTCGAGTGCCAATTTAGTACCTGAACTTTAAAATGTGACAATCTAGTACTTGGCGTTAAATTACCGTTAAGTGTTATGGAAAAAGACATAAATGCCCCTTAAGTTTCATCTAATTTTTTACTGTTCATCGTTTCCTTCCTTAAACACCGCCATTGTTTCCAGCCATAGGAGAAAACCAAAGAAAGAAAACCAGTGTTCATAGAGTCAGAACTAAACAAAAGTTCACCGCCACTATTCCGATCTATGAACACTGTTCATCGCCATTGTTCACCATCATTGTTCGTAGACCTTGGCTTTCCACTCTCCAATGGTCTCTGTTCTCTCTTGCCTTCTCCAGTTCGTTTTCCCTACCAGCTCAACCTTGGTAAAGTCCATGCTAGAGCGGCAAACACTCGTCTACGAACATAATCTGCCAACATCGGCCTCTGACATTGGAGTACCAACATTTTCAAAGGCGTAGAATATCTTCCACTTATCGCGATTGAGTACTAGTAAAGAGCCAGAGGGGACACCAAAATCTCGGTCGCCATCTCCAAGGAACAAAAAGCTCTGATCAACCCGTTGTATCTTCAAACCATCGAATCCGATGAGAGAAGTGTCGGTACAAAGATTGCCATCACGCTTCCAAATCTTATAAGTGTTCAAAGGAGTGATCTTGCCGACGAAGGGGACAATGGGGCTCTTGAAGTGAAATGAGATCTCCATGTAAAAGTCTCGCATTTCTCAAGGAACGACAACGAGGTGAGGCGGTGAAGGCAGAACGGTGGTGGAGGCGGAGCAAAGTGAGAGCGATCTGGGAGCTACGGCTAAGGGTGGCAACAAGCCGAGCTTTTCACGAGTTGCTCGAGCTCAGCTCGTGAAAAGCTTAGCTCAGCTCGGTTTTAATCGAGCTTCGAGCCGAGCTTGAGCCCAATTCACTGGCTTGATTATGAAACGAGCCAAGCTCGAGCCTATTAGAGCTCAGCTTGTAAAGCTCGCGAGCTGGCTTGAATATATATAATAAAATTATAGAAAATAATATATATATGCAATAAAATATTCTAATTATTAATCACTATAATTGTTAATTTTAAATACCAAATAAAAAATATTTTATATATAATTTTTTATTTTTGTAAAACATTTTTTCTCAAAATCGAGCTCGAGCCGGGCTGAGCTTGAGCTTATGAATTTTTGACTCAAGCCAAGCTCGAGCTCAAGGTTCTGGCTCGAACCAAGCTCGAGATCAAGCTTGAGCCTAATAGAACAGTCTCAAGCCGCTTGAGCCTCGTACTATTTGGCTTGGCTCGGCACGAATCCACCCCTAGCTATAGAGACACACCGCTTCCTGTAAGGGGTTCCATCTAGAGGCATTCTAAAAGGAGAAATTGGCACTAACAACAACAAGTGTACGAGCGGTAAAAGAGTCATTAAGACGGATAGTGAGGTGGAGAGGGGTTTCACGATGAGGAACATCGTGGCGGTCGAGGATGGAAGAGATTTGGTCGGCTACTCTTTCATGGGCAAGCGAGTCTAACTCGGTGTGAATTTGGGAGGGATCATCCAGTGATGGAAGGGAAGAGAGGAGTCAGGAGAGGGTGGTATGGTCTCCAAGTGCAACGACATAGTGGACGGGACTGTGCTTGTAGTCTTCTATTCTAATAGCTGACGACGAAGGCGACAACATCGACAACTTCACCATTTGGGAGACGCAGGGATTGCAAAAGGGTGTGTGTGTGTGTGTGTGTGTGTGTGTGTGTGTGTGTGTGTGTGTGTATGGATAGGTGGGTGGAGTTGAGTGAGTGTTGTTAGCGGTAGATTTTGTCTTGAATGTGTGTGTGTATGAACAATGTATTCTGTAAGGGTAATTTTGACGTTTTCAAAATTCTTAAATCGCACATGATATACATAACTGACAATCCATTAACGGTAGGTGCTAGATTGTCGCAAAATGAAAGTTCGAGTATTAGATTGTCGCATTTTAAAGTTTGGATACTAAATTGGCACTCGACCTAAAGTAGAGGGTAACTATTGGGAATTTTCACAAATTAATATGATACATAAAACCATGTTATAGTATTTTATTATAATAAACCACATTTTATCATCATTCTAACGTACTTACATACAAGATTAGCACATAATGAACAAGCATATATGGTTACAAGTATAATTACATTGTGTTGGGGGGTTGGGTCAATTAAATTGCCCAATTTATGACAGGTTGTTTTTTGTTTAGAAACCCTAACCTTGATCCAATTGTTAACCCAACTCACCTATTTATTATTTTTATTGGGTTAAATTTGGGTTGGCCCAACCCTAACCCAGTTGTATCCAAATTTGGACCGATTACCTAAGACATCTACATCCCATTCATGCTTGGGTAGAACCTTTTTTGGTCTTTGGTTACTATCTTCTTTTTGGTTAAAAACTTGTTGTCAAATAGTCATGGTTCAATGACAAACAATTTGGATGTAGTTAAAGAGGCAACTAGCTTAAAACTTTTTAGGCTCCCAAATTAATAGGCCCCGTTTGGTTTGCAGGAATAGGGTCTGGAATCGGAATGAGAATGGGTTATTCCAATTCCAACTGTTTGGTTGAGCACAATCGAAATCCCATGGGAATGGGTTATTTCAATTCCAACTATTTGGTTGAGCAAAATCGAAATCTCATTCCCATTCTTGCTGAAATGGCATTCTCCCATTTGAGGGAATGGCAATTCCCTGCCCCTCTCTTGGGATGAAATCCCATTCTTGCTGATTCCAATTTCCATTCCCTTTCCTGTTTGAACCAAACAGATTATGGGAATAGATCATCTCGATTTTGATTGTGAAGGATTTTGATTTCGATTTCAATTCCGACTACAAACTAAATGACCCAATTTGTTTTTGTTTTTCCTAAAATTTCTATATAATAAAAGGATTGTCATTTTTTAGCCATAATGGAAGGGCACATGCCATGCATTAGTGTGAGTAAAAATAAAAAGGTAAAAGAATGAAATGGCATTTAGGTTTTGAAAGATTTTTAATTACTGTACTTTTTTAAATTTTAAAGTATTTTGATATAAATACTGTTTGCAAACATTGACATGCTATTAAAATACTTTAGTTTAGCTTGTATGTCTTGGACATGAAGTCAATAAGTATACACTAAAGATGGTTGGGTTAGTTGGCTATCTTCAGACTTTAAGTAGGAGCAAAATTATAAAAAACTAACACATATTGTATTATGTTATATTTTATATAAATGAAAAACAGTTATTGTATGTGAAATATACGTACCTTCAAAGCCTTGAACAAGACGAGATGGGTGAAAGAGTCCCACATAGTCCTATGATCAATTAAGTTATGTTTGGGAAGAGTGTAAATACAAATATATATATATATATCTACTTGTATTTGCACTAAACTAAACAAAACATTGGACTCAGCTTTTTTTTTTTTCCCCTCAAAGGCTCAGCTTGGGAAGAGTACAAATACACAAATGTTTTGCACTTACATATTTATATTTATATTCTTCCACAACTGAGCCTTAGGTTGTATTTGTTGGTGGTGCAAATGGCAGTTCAATACATACATAGGAGAGGCCTTCCGGAAATGGTGGGCTTTCTCCCACTTCTATCTTCCACTCTCCACCGCCCCTTTCCCCTCAACATGAATTCTTGCGATTCAGACTTGTTCGTGAATGAGTTGGGAAATATGATAGAAAAAAAATCTTGCTTTTCCAGCTCAGATACAACTTCTAGGAGGAGGACAAGACCAAGCTTTGTCTATTCGATAAACTCATAGCCAACAAAGGTTTGAACCTAGTGGGGGTCAAAAAAGCTATTCATGCATCCTGGACTACCCTAAAGAGCTTCACAATCCACAACCATTCTGAAGAAGTCATGTTGATCAAATCCCCTTATTCTGAAGGAATGGAACCCTGATATCCCGGTAACCCAACTCCAATTCAATAAGTTCCATTTCTGGATCCATATACTTGATTTGCTTGTCAACTGTATGAATTTCAAAACAAGAAGACAAATCGCTCAAGTAATGGGTACCCCCCTCGAAGAAATGGAAAACAAAAACCATTGGGGCCCATTCCCTACATATCCAAGTGGATGTTGATATATCCAAGCCTATTTCAATGGGAGTTACCGGAGTGATGAAAAATGTAACAAAACATTGGTTTAACTTTCAATAGGGTATCCCATTTCTTTTTGAGCCAACGTCACAACCGGGTCCAGGATCTTATGGGCCATGGATACTTGCACCATCCTCATTGATCTCACCGAAGGAGTATGACTTCTATATGTCCAGAGACTGGAAGACTAAGGCTGCATTTGGCACATTTTTTCGTGTGGTATTTCGGTTGTTTATAAGCCGAGAAGACCAATTTTTGGTCTATTTCTTGGTCTATTTCCTTTTGGTGCATAGAAGATCAAGCCGCCAAAAGACGAAATACCGAAAAGACGCGAAAAATCCATTTTGGGCTGATTTTGGGAAGCTCCAAATGAAACTTTTTGCGTCTTTCATAGTTTATTCTCGCATAGAAAGATGCATGAAAAGACGTGCGTCTGCCAAACGTGCTTCAGGCTGCTTAGATTTTCATGCAAAAGCTCAATGTGTGTTTTGACTATCAAAGCTACCAGAGGATCTTCCCAAAAAGACACGCCAAATGGGCCCTAATAGGGGAAGGAACAACCTAATCAACTCCACTAATGATTTTCAGAATCTCATTAAGGGGAGGAGAATTAGTTGGCCATCGCTAATGGAAATCTTGCTGGTCAGAAGTTCTTAAGACGTTGGTTGCGGTTTGACCACTAAAGCCAATACAGAGGTGGGCCCAGCTAAAGCTACCCAAGTTATAGGCAATTGTTGCCAAATAGACTGCCCATAAAAGGTGAGCCTTACCATTCCCAATGTTTGTGTCCAGAAGGCAGACAAGGAAGTCAGGCCTCTTTCAAGTTTAGAGAAACATCGAGTAGCGTAGTTGATTTTCCTCAAGAATTCTGAGAAGGAGATTGGGCCATCTACTCTAGGAAACCCTTATCCCTCTTCTAAAAAAGCAAACAATGACACTGAACAAGCCAATCCTCTCCTAGCTACAAAAGAGCCCACTCCTTGTATTGAGATTAACAGTTCTTTGGGGCAACAAGAAATCCTAAAATCTATCTTTGATGACAGTTTGAGTCCGATTAAAATAGATGGCCAAACACATAGAATGGAATGATCATGCAAGAGTGGTGCAAATCCGAAGGATGCTACTCGCACTAAACGCTCTCTTTCTTTCTCTACTAGTGATTCAAAGGTGCAGTAGCAGGATCCAAAAAAAATCAAGCAAGTCAGCTTTGTCATTGCAGAGTGCTCATCTGAAAAGCTCTCCATATCAGATTACTTGTTAACAATCTTATAGGTATCTAGTCCTTCCCACCCCTCCGCCTTTTTTATTTTTAGCTTTGATCACCATAGTAACCATTTTTTATGCATCGCAAAAAAAAAGAAAAGAAAAAAGAGGTTGGCTACACACTCAGTGAAGGAAATAGAAGGAATCACCTTTGTAAAGACTTTCTCAAAACAAGGTGGGATTTCAAAGAAGAAAAATAAAAACAATATGGCTAAGTGCCACTGGTTGAAGCATTCTATGAACCCTAAATGTATCGGCTTTTAGAATGATGGCACCGGTCCAGATCTCTGTATTTTTTCTACAACTTTGGCTACGGTCCAACACATCAAGCACCTAATGGTTCATGGGTTAGGGAGGTTGTCCCTCAACAGCCCCATTGAGATCAATGAGGCTTTTAAGCTAGAACTGCAGAGGAATGAGAGATCCTTGTGCAGCTTGTCTATTGAAAAATCTCTCCCAGAAACACAATCCTGGCATTATTTTCCATTCTGAAACTCTTTTAGATCTTGCCTCAACAATAAAAAAACTATGGTTTTCTTAGAAAAAGGATGTTCGATGGGGTTGATGTCTGTGGTAGATCTGGAGGTCTTCTACTAGCCTGGAATCCCCAAATCGATCTAACTGTTTTCAGATTCTCAAACCATTGTATCAATGTCTTGATTAAAAACTAGGATGGATTTGAGTGGTTTGGATCATTTATGTATGAGGGTCAAGATCAGATACAAAGGACTTCTTTCTTTGATCAAATGCGGAGTTGGGCAGGTACAATCCAAAGTCCGTGGGTTTGTATAAGGGACTAGAACTTCATTGCTAGCAAAGATGATAAAGGAGGGAGAGCTCCCACTGAAAGGTCTATTAGGGAAGCCCACACTTTTTTGGACTCGTTGTCTTCATGACCTGGGTTTCCAAGGCTATCCGTTTATGTGGAAAAGAGTATGGAATGGTGTCCTAGTTAGAGAAAGATTATGCTAACCCAAATTGGACTAAAATTTGAAAATGCAGTAGTTACCCATTTCCCTAATTCAAAATCTAATCATAATCCAATTATGCTTAACACTAACTTCAAAAGAAATTGGTCTCCTAAACCTTTTAGGTTCAATGCAAACTAGTGTTCACACCTTGACTGTGAAGAGATGGTTACGTCAATATGGATTAACCCCCAAGAAGGTTCTAGAACATTTGGCCTTGCAAAAAGAGTCAAAATCCTAGGCCCTGAAATGAAGAAGTGGAACCACACTGTCTTTGGGGATATATCTTTTATCATTCAAAAAGCCAAGGATTCACTACGAAAAGCCAAAGAGAAGAGACTCACTAGTAGTAGAAATCCATAATTAGCTGGTTAAATTAGGGTGACAAAAATACTAATTTTTTCCATAACTCCACTATCATTAGAAAGATAAACTTCATTCATGTTAAGGATGAGAGGGGAAATTGGTATAGAGAGCAAGAAGACATTGTTAATCACTTCCATGACTTTTTTCAAAAACCTGTTTACCACTAGTGGCTCAAAAGACATTGATGAGATCATCTCCAACATCTTTGTCCAACCTCCGAGGAAGAGAGGCACCTCCTTGAGTAGCCTATCACTAATGATGAAATCCTGACAGCTTCAAACCAAAAGGCTCCCTCCAAAGCCCCCAACCCAGATGGTCTTCCTAACTTTTTCTATCAAAGGTATTGGGGAATTGTTGGTAAAGATGTTATGGGGACAGTGCATGAGTTCTTTAAGATAGGTAAAATGCTGAAGGAGCTCAATAATATTCTCATCGCCCTCATCCCAAAGACAAATAACCTTGAAACTGCTTCCCAGTATCAACCAATCAGTCTCTATAATATTCCCTACAAAATCATTGCAAAGGTCCCTGGCAAATAGACTAAAGACGGTTCTTGATAACTTTATTAGCCTAAACCAAAGTGCCTTTATGTCTACTAGACAGATCTCAGACAACATTCTCCTGGCCCATGAAGGTTTTGAAGCTCTTTCAGCTACTCTAACCAAGAAAGCAACTAGCAAGAAAATCTTCAGAATTAAGGTTAACAAATATTCCCCCTCCATCACACACTTCCTCTTTGTTGATGATAGCTTTCTCTTCTCAAGAGCAAGCCTTTAATAGATAAAAGAAATCCTTCACTCACTTGAGCTCTATGAAAGGGCCTCGGGGCAAAAAATTAACCTCCAAAAGTTTGAAGTTTATTTCAGTAAGAACACTCATGAGAGTTGCAAAGACTCATGTTTAGGTGCCTAAATTTGGGGTTGCCTTTAGAAATACAAAGATCAAAACAAAGCACATTTGGTTTTATCTCTGACAGGGTGGATAATAGAGTTAGAGGTTGGAAAAACCAAACCCTCTCCCCTACTGGTAGAGAAGTGCTAATTAAATCTATATCCTCCTCTCTACCTGTATTTGCCATGTCTTGCTTCCAGATCTCCAAGAGCCTTTGTGACAATATCTCAAAGCTCTAGAGAGGCTTCTATTGGGGTGATACCAATCAGAAGAAAAAAATTCCACTAGTTAAAGTGGGACACACTCTGTAAAAACAAGTCTATTGGAGGTTTAGGCTTAAGAGACCCATATGCTTTCAATATGGCTTTACTGACCAAGCAAGCTTAGAGAATCCTGTATAACTCAGATTCCCTCCTAGCTCAAATGCTTGAGGCAAAATACTACTACAGAGATACCTTTATTTTTGCCAAAATCCCAAACTGGTCTTCTTGGGTTTTTTTTAGAAGGCCCCTTAGGGCAAATTCATTCATCAACAAACTCAGTTTACATCTCTTGTACAATAGTATTGAAGAGGAAATCAGGTACTTGAGACCAAGTTTTAACTCTTGTACAAGTAATAGCAAATTTAGCCAATTTATGTGTAGCCATGTTAGCTCTTCTAGGAATGTTATAAACTGAGTAACTTGAGAAGCAACACAATAGTTGTTTGCTGTTAGTGACTAAGACGTTAATAGACCACGGTGGATGCAACGAATCCACCAACAGACATTTGATTAAAGTGAGGGCATCACTCCCAACCAGAATGCGAGAAATACCCACATCTAAAGCCAGGGAAATAATTAAGAAAGGAAGCTTATGGAGAATATGAAATGGGAAATCAGTGAATGTGTGGAGTGACCCTTGGATCCCTACATTAAGAGGTTTTAGAATCCCTATCCCTATGCTGGTGGGATGCGCAGTTTCCAAAGTTAGTGATCTAATAGATGAAAACTCTCTCTCTTGAAAATCCCAAGTAATTAGGGACTTGTTCACTTATGTAGCCTCAGAAATCCTTAAGATCTATACTCCCTCAATAGATTGCAATGACAAAACCTAGTGACCTTTGCAAAAAATGGAGAATTCACTATTGGGTAGGTAAGTCTCTTTGTGATAATTCAGCTAATAGATCCATAAGCATCAACCCTCGGGAAATCAAGTTGTGGAAATTTATTTGGAAACTACCCTTGATCCCAAAAAGTAGTATTCCTCTAGAAAGGTCTAAATGATGGAATTCCAGTGAGAAGCCGCCTAGCTTGTAGGTTGCAAATTGAGGATCCTAACTGCTCCCTTTGCCATCTGAGGCTGAATTAGTTATGCATGCCTTACTTTATTGCCCCCAAGTAAAACCCATTTGGCTATTATCAAATTTTGGTCTCCGAATTGATCCCTATCCTGGACTACACCTTAAGGAATGGCTTCTCTCCCAAATCCAAAGTTTACTGAGATTCAATTGTTCTTATCTTCCTTTGATGTGTTCTTTTGTATATTTGGCTTAGGAGAAACAATTCGATATTTAAGAACCAACTGGAGGACCCTCTTCTAACTCAAGCTCATGTTAACATGATCTGCCAAGAATCTCTACTAATCCGGGATTAGGGTCAAGCCTTGGCCCCCTCAAAGATCATTAGTAGAAGCTTGGATTTGCATCTCCAGCTTCCCCACACAAGTTTTGCCTATTTATGGACCGACGACAATTTCCCTCAAAATTCCTATGCAAGTTATGGTGTTTTGATGTGGAGTGATGAAGGTCAAATCCTAGCTGTATGGTGACCTCAGATATCCCTCACTCTACTTGAAGTGGCTGCTATCCTTTAGGGTGTAAAACTCGCAAAATCTCTTGGTTTCTCAAATATATTTCTCCACAACGACTATAGAATGGCTATAAACCTCTTGAAGCTGCGATCTCATCTCCTAGTGAATGACTGCTTCCCCCCATTCATTAAGATCTTTTGTGAGCTAAATGGTTTAAATTATTTTGGGTGTACGTTTATTTCACGAACTAGAAACTCTACAGTGCATTTTTTGGCTAGTCGGGACTGTCAAAAGGGGTACTGGTTACATCCTCTCCCTAGCATCCTCAATACTCGACTTAGGACCTTTGTTAATGATCTTTGTACTCCCCTTTCTAGGGGTTCTATTAATGAATGATTTCACTTTTTACCAAAATAAATCACAACTTAGGCATGCTTGTACTCAAAATGAGAACAAAGTTTGTATTAAAAAAATTGATACAAACTTTACATTGGTTGTTGGTCAATGTAAAAATGGTAGATTTCAATATTTGAATCCATGTTTATACTCATTATAACAAAAATCGTTTGGTTGGAATATAAAATTAAAGCAATATATATTCATAAACTTGTCAAACGGGTATACAACTATACATGTATTTACACCCAAAACAAATGCAAGGAAATTAAGAAAACAAGGTTGAGTAGGGTGGGGGAAAGAGGTTCCTACACTTTCTACTTTAGCATGTGTAAGATAATGTAGCATATAAAGTTTCCTAAATAGGTCAATTGGTCTATCTCCTTAGATGATCTAATCAATTTCTTTGACATCTAAGGACCTTGTGCCTAATCTTGAATCTAGACTGTCCAAATATATGACTCTCTAGGCCTGTCATGTAGGACTTCAAATAGATTGTATTTTTCTACCAAAAAAATGAATTGTATTTACTCCAATTGGGATTTTAATTCAATTTATTTAAATCAAATCTAGAAATCCATTTATCCACAGTTGAATCTGAATGAATGATTAATCTATTAATCATATAGCATTTGAACATTGCTGGATTTTATTTGATTATACATATATTAGCGGTGACCTGTGCGATGCATAGGATGCTGTTTAAAAATATATTTTTCTAGGGAGAAAAATGAAATAACAGTGATTTATATTTCTATATTTTTATATGTAGAATAGTGGAAAAAAATAATTTCCTTTTCTTTTCTAGTTATTGATCTTTAGATTTTCCTTAATACATTAAATTAATAAAAAGAAAGGTAGAAAACTTGATAACCCAAGGAAAGGAGCAATGATTTGTTTAGATTGGGTTATGCCATGTACTTGTGGGAAAATTTGAGTCTTTTTACGTTGGGTCGAAGCTAAGGTTCACATTTAGGTTGACCCTTAACCTAACCCAAGTAGGGGTGTCAATGGTATTTGAAAATTTGATTTTGAATTCAAGATTCGACATAATTGAATTGAATTGCGATGATTTGAATATCTAATCGATCGAATTTGGATATCCTATTCATACCAATTAGCTAATTGGATTCGAATTCAAATATGACCTGATTCAATTCGATAATATCCGAATTCGATCGATTATTTAATTCTTATATATAATATATAAAATATTTAAATGTTTTATATAATTTATGTATATAATAATTAAAGTATATAAATAATTTATATATTTGTATACTTTATATAAATAAACTATTTATTTTATATATTTAGTAATTACCTAAAATAATTAATTGGTCGAGCTTTAATGGAATCAAATCAAATATTTGAACATTTAATTGAATTTTAATTCGAATATTAATTTTCAATATCTGTTGGATATCGAATTTTCTAATCGAATTCAAATTCAAGTGTTGCTTGATTTGATTCGAATTCGATTCGTTTACACCCCTAAACTCAAGCTATCAAATTATACCCCTACTTTATTAGAGAGAGATAAAGGGGATGAAGAGATATTTAAGAGGAAAATAAGGATTTTAATGGGGAGGGGAGATATTACAAACATTAAATATTAATGTTAGAGAGAGAGATTTAAGAATGATGTTATTAGATAATAAGTATGAATTTTATGAGAGACAATGAAAACCCATGAGATTTTTAATGATTTAATTTAAAAATAAATATGCAAATGAGAGGAGGAAGAGGAAGTACCTATAAGCTATGTGGTGAGAGGACCTTGACCTCTCCCCTCTTTCCTCTTTCTTTTATACATGTAGATTTGCCTAATTAATATGATTTTTAAAAATTTTATTTTAATTTGAATGATACTAAAAAAAGAATTTTGTACTTGTGTTGGCTAAGGCATCAATTGATGCCCAAACCAATTATGAATCTTCCCCTGGCGCTGGTCCAACCAGTTTCATAAAAGCAACCCGACTCAGTCGCAGCCGGTTTGTTCGAATTCAGCTGGTTGAGTCTGGCCCGAGCTGCAGACACTTTGCGCCAGCTGGTTCCGGCCTTCCACGTTAGGATGCAGAGGCCAGAGTTCCAGGCAACCGTCCACGGTTGCCAATTAGAACCTGCCGTTACAAGTTAAGCTTTGCCTCCGACAGGCGATAGCGATCTTTCACCTGAGGTTAACCGTTAACCTCATTGAATCGAGATTCTAATTAAAAATTTAAAAGAATAGGGTGCATTTGTCATTCGCGGACAATCCTTGGAAATCATCGTCATTTCGTCAAACGTAAAGAGATTTCTTTGTGCGGACATTCTGATCTTTCAAGTACCCAATTAAGGACATGTAAGTCAATTTACAGGAGGGTATATTTGCCATTCGACTTCAAATTTTGAAAACAAACAGCAGTTTTTCCGGCCAGGCAAAAGAACATCTACGCCGTCCCAATTTACCATCCAACGGCATCCAACGGCGATCAAGAAAAAGGAGGGAAAGAATGGGGGCCATTGGATCTCACTGAGTTGTCCTTCACTCACCTATATATACATTTCTAGGGTTCATATTCTTCCTCGTTTTTCATCCCCGATCGAGCTGTATTTCTCCCGCTCGATCGTCGGAATCTTGCCGAAAATTCACGAATTTTCTTCTTACTCCCCCGGCCTCGCCACGCTCCGGCCATCTCGCCGGAAATTTTGTTTAGTCGCTCGGTACAGGTAAATCATTGATCTGTCTCTTCATTTTTCTCAACTCCTCTGTTGTACTTCCAAATTTGAATCTTCACAATACATTTCTGATCGCGGATCTGATCTCTAGATTGATAAAACAGTTTGGCTGTTTAGCCAGTTGCAGAGAGCATTCAATCTGTAGATTCCAATCAGAGTTGGTTAGTTGCCTTTGCTAATTTTTGGAATTCTGTTAGTGATTTCAAGGAAGATGAGAGAAATCCTTCACGTTCAGGGTGGGCAATGCGGTAACCAGATCGGATCGAAGTTCTGGGAGGTAGTCTGCGATGAGCACGGCATAGATCCTACCGGTAGGTATACCGGAACGTCCGATCTGCAACTTGAGCGTGTCAATGTTTACTACAACGAGGCTTCCTGCGGGCGGTTCGTTCCCCGTGCGGTACTCATGGATCTGGAGCCCGGAACCATGGACAGTGTACGGACGGGTCCTTACGGACAGATCTTCCGCCCCGATAACTTTGTTTTTGGGCAATCTGGTGCCGGAAATAACTGGGCGAAGGGGCATTACACTGAAGGGGCGGAGCTAATTGATTCCGTTCTTGATGTTGTGAGGAAGGAGGCTGAGAACTGTGATTGCCTTCAAGGTATAACTACTTATTTGTCCAGATCTTTTGTGGTTTTATCGCATTGATTGTGTTTTATCTGGTTTGGATCTAGTTCATGCTCGCGTGGACTCGTCGTGTTTTCTTTTGAATTTATGTTTTGACTTCTCAGTTGATGGCATCTACTCCTGATGATTCTGAGATTTGAAGTTTTATATCCAATCTGCGTTGTATAATTGCTATTTTTTAATGCTTTTACCTAATTGTCAAATGACAATGATTTTTTATTTGAGTCTCTGACTCCAAAACACTAGAACTTTGTTTCCCGTTTATTTTTCTTTGCCAAAAATCAGTTTTTTTTTTTTTAAATTTTTTTATGTAATTCTATATTTTTCGCACTCAATTATGGTGGAATTTTGTTTTGATTTCCAACCATTTAACTTTGATTCTATTGATTTTCTATTTTACTTTTTAAGTTAAAAAGTTCTTATTGTTTTTTCCTGTCCTCCTTTATTCAGGTTTTCAAGTGTGTCACTCATTGGGTGGAGGAACTGGATCTGGAATGGGTACCTTGCTCATCTCGAAGATTAGGGAAGAGTACCCTGATCGGATGATGCTCACGTTTTCCGTGTTCCCCTCCCCAAAGGTTTCAGACACAGTTGTTGAACCCTACAATGCCACTCTTTCTGTTCATCAGCTCGTTGAAAATGCAGATGAGTGTATGGTGCTTGATAACGAAGCTTTGTATGATATATGCTTTAGGACTCTGAAGCTAACTACTCCTAGCTGTAAGTATGCTTTTCCCAAAATTATTTTAATTGTGCAGTTCAGACATTTTTTTACCTGCTTACATATTTAGTTACTTAAATCTAGTTTATTTTCAACTTTGTTAACATAAAACGAAACATGAGGTCTATCTTCTAATGCCATCGCGCTTTTATGCCATATTGGCTCTTCTGAATACTCCTTGTTTCAATTAATGATTTGTTGTAGTTAATATTAAATTTTGTGATTTATATCACGTTTAAGTATTTGTTTTCAGGTAGGTAATTAATTTCATGCTTAATCATTAACTGTTTATCTCGGTTGAACCACTATGAATTATTGGCTCACAGAGTGGAGACTGCTAGCAATCTTTTTGACTGGATCTTTAGGTTTGGTAGGTTGTCACCATCTAGCCCGCTTGTTCTTATTTTTGTCCTTATCTATGGATGCCCATGGAGATTGGGGTAAAGAGAAGATATATGGTTTTCTGTGTGCAATACCTTGAGCACATCTGACCTGTTTATGGTGGATGTTATTCCATCCTCCCAACTGTTATGAGACATGTATGTGGAGATGGAGTAGTGCGTTTTTCTATATTATGTGCCTATTTGCCGCCAGATAATTGGCATTGGACATGCAAGCTGTGAGAATGGATCCGCCCTTTCCAGATCCATGTTGATGTTTGCAATATTAGTAGTGGGTCACATAAGATCTGTTCACAATACATAATGCATCTACAGGGAAATGGAGCGGTGTGGACCCTTCTAATAATTGTGCCCCATGTGCTTATGTGAAATGATGTGTTACCCCTGTTGTGTTCACTAGACAGCTTGTTTTTTTGAGGTTTTTGTTGTGTTCAATGGATTCCATTGGCTATTTGACTTCTGGTGTCTACAAACTCTCTGTCCCGTTGTGCTGTGCAAGGCCATTACTGTTTATTAGAGTATATATTTACTTGTTCCATTTTTTGGTTCCTTTCTTGCAATAATTGACACCCGTTTATTTGTTTGTTTTTCCACAGTTGGCGATCTGAATCATTTGATCTCTGCGACAATGAGTGGTGTCACCTGCTGTCTCAGGTTCCCAGGTCAGCTGAACTCTGACCTGAGGAAGCTTGCAGTGAATTTGATCCCATTCCCCCGTCTCCACTTCTTCATGGTTGGATTTGCTCCTCTAACCTCCCGTGGTTCCCAGCAATACCGAGCCTTGACAGTACCAGAGCTGACACAGCAGATGTGGGATGCCAAGAACATGATGTGTGCAGCTGACCCACGTCATGGCCGCTACCTTACAGCCTCAGCTATGTTCAGGGGTAAAATGAGCACCAAGGAAGTGGATGAACAAATGATCAACGTGCAAAACAAGAACTCTTCCTACTTTGTGGAGTGGATCCCAAACAATGTCAAGTCCAGTGTGTGTGACATTCCACCAAAGGGACTGTCAATGGCGTCCACCTTCATTGGAAACTCCACTTCCATCCAGGAGATGTTCAGAAGGGTGAGTGAGCAGTTCACTGCTATGTTCAGGAGAAAGGCTTTCTTGCACTGGTATACTGGTGAAGGAATGGATGAAATGGAGTTCACAGAAGCAGAAAGCAACATGAATGACCTTGTCTCAGAGTACCAGCAATACCAGGATGCCACTGCTGATGAGGAAGGTGATTATGAGGAGGATGAGGAAGGCATCCAGGAGATGTGAAGAAGGAACAACTAATGTAGACCTACTTGATTTATGTTGAATGATGCTAGTTATGTCTACTACTTTTTTCAAGTGCTTGAAAATTTTTGGTTTCCATCTGATTGGGCTGGTGATGATGGGGATAGTAGTACAAGTCCCAGAGTTGGGAAAGTTGTGCACTTTTCTTTCTCTTGGGATGAGTAGATGTAGCAGAAATGATTCTGGTGTAGTGAAAAATTGATGGGATGTTGAAAGATGCTAGGTTTTGTTACTTTCGTTCCTTTATATTGCATATTCTATTCAGTGTATGTAGTATAAGCACCTTTTCCGTTGTCCCGAAGTCTCTTGTCCTCCATGTTTTATCAATCACTGTTGGTTTCTGTTACAATTTAGTAAGAATTGGTTTATGCGCCTATTTTTGTTCCTTCGTTCTTCTATTTGATTTGCTATGCCTAACCCAAACCAAATAGTTACTTGTTTGAATGATGAGGTTAGGTTGGTTAAGGTGTCGCAATTACATTTGGAAATCTGAGGCCCCAAATTTTGGGCTTAGGTTAGGTGATTCGCCAATATGTTAGTGGGCCAACCTGAGCCATATTCATTACTGCCGCTCAATTAAGATCTCCAGTCATGTGGATATTGAATATTCTTAGGGATTTCTTGGCCAACGACACAGTTTGCTGCCACGTAATTAGGGTTTTGGTGTTGTATGTTGCCTGCAGGAACAAAATATGCTTGTAGTGAGAGAGTGCTGACTACTCGAACCATAGCCATACAGCATCCATGGTGATTGGTGCGATCTGGCCAACCTTAACCAGTCACCTTCTCCCTATTTGTATTGCGTATCAGACGTTTCATTAACGGGCTCGGCCCCTAATATTACGCATGAAGCTGGCCCACGAACCGAAATATATAAGTCAAACCCCATCTCTTTGATGGATCACAAGTCCCGATGCTGGTCTCTTGCACATGAAATTGATATAAGGGCCTGGGTTTATTTTGTTAAAGACTTTCTAAATGGCAAAATATCAATGGTAGATAAAAGATTTCCTGATTGGGTCAACTGGCTGTTTGGTTTGAAAAAAAGCGAGAAACAGATAGTTGAGAGAAATCTCCGGATTTTTGCATTTTTGAAATGCATTGTTTATAAAGGAAGTTTCTTAAGGACCTCAACTTTCAGTTTCTATCTTATTCTCTATCAAACCAAATATAGGTTAGGGAATCGCCGTAGACAATAACTCCAGATATTTATGTCAATATGGAAGAATCCTGTGACTGATATGTTCTGTTTATGGACTCTCCGGATCAAGGTACAAAGTATTATTACGTATCGGCCCGTATTGACTGATATGTATTGTTCCGAGACCTTTTTGATACACCCCTACAATGGGTGTATCGGGGGTCTGACCAGTTCAGGGGATAAAGGGGTCCTAGACCGGCTCTCCTGAACCAATTAAAAAAAAAAAAGTAAAAAAACAAGTATCGAAACACCCGATACACCCCTACCGGCGTATCGAACTTATCTATATTTTAACCTTGTTCTGGATTATCAATGTAATGCACTTCTGGGTCCACATTTTGATATTAATCGTACTCTTATACCTTCTATTGCCTTCAGGCTTTCAATTATTTTTAATATGAAAAAAGTAATTGCAAAGAAGATTTTATCCTGAAACATGTGGAAAGCTTTCTTGGTGATATTTACCATTTATAACTGAAGCACATTGGGAAGAGCTCTTGGGGTCTCTTCTGCCCCATAATTGGTTGCCACATGGACGGTTATTAAGTCATTTAGGGAAGCTAACTGAATGACCTTAATAGTAGACCCATCTCTATATTAGTTACATTACAAGTGGGCAATGGAGGTCACCAAAGTACCTTGGGTCTCTGAAGTTCTGGCCTAGCTTCTTTGCTATGCAATTTCATTTCCGCTGTCCCAAAAAGTATGGGAGTGCAAATGAGTTAAATGCAAGTACTGATCTGGGCTGCATTTGGCATTCCCTATTTTGAGGACTTACCTCCTTTTTGCTGTTAAAATGCCCCTATGAATATTAAGTTTTTAACTGTAGAAAGGAGATAAGTCCGTAAAAATTATAAGGAATACCAAATGCAGCCTCATTCTTGGTCTTAGGTTTTACTTTGGTTTTATTGCAATGTAAATTAAAACAAAGCTTAAAAGCAGAAAATTAAAAATCAGTAGTTAAAAATGAATCAAAATTTACACTTCTGATTTGCGTTTCTTTGCATTTGTACTAGTGCCAAAAAAATTCCATTGCAAACAAAGGGAGTCTTAGGATTAGAATAAGTTTAATGATAACCAGCATGTACATTATTATCATGTTTTATTAATAAGGCAACTAAAAGCAAAATTTGCATTCTCTAGTATTACAAGCAGTAAAATTTGTACTCTTGATTACATTACCAATTTATTTAATACAAACACTTGCACTAATTATTCAAGGGTTCGCACATAAAGGAACTTAAGATTTTTGCAAGACATTGGGCTAAATTCTTAGCGTGCAATATCAATTGCCAATATGAAGTCGTCTCCCAAGCTTTCTTGACCTGTTGCATTTCCATTACTAATTGTATAGTTTGAAGGTTCACCCAGAAAGTGTTCAGTTTCCTCTTGATTTCCTTCTATCCATGGATGCTGTTGGGACTTTCTCACCCCTTCAAGCTCTGCTGCCACTTCTTTCATTGTGGGCCTTTCTTCACCTTTTACCGTTAGGCATCTCTTTGCAAGCATAGCAACAGCCAATAATTGCTCTTTGTTTCCTTCATTCAGAACTCTATTCTCGAGTATTTCGAAGAGACGGTTCTCTTTGATTGAAGAAAGGAAATACATGGCTAAACTTTTATGTTCTGGAGGCCTCTCTGGTGACAGTGGTTTTTCCCCAGTTAATAGCTCCACAAGGACTACACCAAAACTATAAACATCACTTTTGTCTGTTATTTGACCTGTATGAAAACATTCTGGGTCCAAATAACCTAATGTCCCTTGAACCAGTGTAGTCATTTGAGTTTGATCCGTAGGAACCAACCTTGAAGCTCCAAAATCAGATACTTTTGCAATATAATTACTATCCAACAATATGTTGGCAGTCTTCATATCCCTATGAAGAACTGGTATGGAATGTGCAGAGTGCAAATAGGCTAATGCTCCTGCAGTTTCAGAAGCAATTCTCAGGCGACTTTCCCATGGAATAGATGATGTGTGATCTTCATTATGGAGGTGCTCGTAAAGGGTTCCGTTGGAGATGAATTCATAAACCAACAAGGGTACTTCTGTCTCAAAACAACAACCCAACAGCTTCACCACATTCCTATGGTTGATTTGAGACAGGATGCCAACTTCATTTATAAATTGTAAAATTTGGCTTTTATCCATTATTTTAGACTTCTTAATGGCAACTACTCTTTTATCTGGTAGAATTCCTTTGTAAACCATGCCATAACCTCCTTGACCAATGACTTGACTTTCACCAAAGTTGTTTGTTGCCTTCTTAAGGTCTTCTTCACTAAAGATCTTGGCAATGTCGGAAACACCTCTACGGGAAGAGATCTGCTGTTGTAATAATAAACCACCATTTTGTTGAAAGAACTTCTGTCTAAGTTTGATAAGCTTTCTTTTCTTCATTGTGTAATATAACAAAGAAACACAAGCAAGTAGAAAGAGAATGCTGAGACCAGTACCTGGAAAGAAAATTACTAGTATGTGAAGCAGTAGTTTGAAGTCCTTAAAATCATCATTAATAAATTGACAAAAAGTTTAATGGTGCAAGTCTTGCCAAGTTATTGGATTGAGTTTAACCCCGACCGACCCCCAATTGATCAGATTGGGTTCAGGTTGGCGTAATTTCTTCACTTCATTTTTATTTTAAGAAATATTCTCACTTCTCTGATTTAGGATTTCTTAGTCATGTTACACTGAGAAGTCTTAAACTTCAAACTTGAAATTGTTCACATACATATATACATGTCGGGTTTGGATTATGTTGAGTTGCCTGAAGCTCAATCCTAACTCAAGCCAAAATTAAGTTGGGTTTATATTTTCAACCATAATCCTTACCTGACCTTCAACCTAACTCAACTCTTTTTTAAGTTGGGCTGAACCTAATGGCTAAGGTCTGCTTATTGGTGTCTGAATGGATCATTGCACTTACAAACATGTATCACCTTTGAGTCCAGCGCTACCAAATACAGGGTATGACTGATTGACCCTTGAAAAGGTATCACTTTCTGCAGATCCTATTCCAGATAATTAAACATGAATAGCAGGGGAGCATTTGGGCATTTGGTAAATTTTTGAAGGAGCCTGGCCTGAGAGATTGAGCTTGATGCAGTGTAAATTCTTCAAATCGTGTATTCCATTTGCACCGTTGATGAAAATAGTTTCTCTGATATCCCATTTTATACCAGCATTTCGCACTCACTTTTATTGGAGTTTTTCCAAGTCATTTTGTTCTCGCTCAATTTGGAAGGAGTACAAATACAAATATGTAAGTGCAAAACTTTATATTGTGTATGTAATTGTACCGTATATGTTTGTATTTGTATTCTTTCCAAACTGAGCCTACATGAGGCAGGACTGGACAAAATTCAATACCGAAATGCAATGTTCCGATTTCAGAGTCGTGTATGTCAATGCCTAAAGCAATTTTGGTATATTAGAAATCCGCCTCAGACCTTTAACGCTTTATTGATTTGAGCTGGTTAAAGCTTTTGAGGTGTTGTTGGAAAAGTACTTGAAAGACAACCGAAAAGTTTGGTGGGCAAAAAGGGGAAGCAATTTTTTTATTTTTTTTTTTAAACTATGGTTTCATAACTTCATAATAGAGACGTATGTTGTGATATCATGCCAGTCACCAGCTGGGAACCAGAGCTGCAACTTAGGTTTGGTTCAATGTGAACCTCAGCCAATCCAACCTGAGCTTTTGCACAGATGGTGCTTGAGTTTTTGGATTTTGGGATGGGCTTGGGTTAAATTCGTGGGCTTTACTTAATTCAAACTGGGTTTTCATTGTTCAATTCAAATTTCACCTTGTGCTCCCAGGAATGTTTGTTTTCCTCGGTAAGTGATTTTCTCGCCTAGGTTGAAGTTGCCAACACTTGAGTAGAACAAAAATGTCCTTTTAATAATGGAATTTTATAGCTAAAATGATAATTGCCTTATTTGTATGAAAAATAACAAAACATTGGTAAATGTACTTACTGGGGTAAGTCTTTTTTGGGAAACAATTACCGGGTAAGTGCATTTACCTGGATAAATAACTTACCGAAAAACGAACGGGGCCTCAAGGGTAAATTACAAATACCTCCCTTTTACTATGGATTCAGTGACAAATACCCTTCTATTTGCAGCAAAGACCACCTGAAGTTTCAATTTGTGACAATACCCATGAGTGCAAGTCAGATTTTGAACGTGTTAAATTACCAAAATGCCCACCTAAACTTTCCTTATTTTATTTCCCTCAAATTTTCTCTTAAACCCTAATTGACGAAATACCTCCATTTTCTCTAAACGAAGCTAGCTAAAATAACATGAACTGTTTCATTGGCATATTTTCTTTTTTTTTTAATTCTTGATTCATTTCACTAATATGAATGTCCCTCTTCATCTTAAAATATAAAAATTATCCACTCTCAATTTTTCTCTTAAACCCTAATTGACGAAATACTTCCATTGTCTCTAAATGAAACTAGCTAAAATAACATGAATCAATTCATTGACATATATTTTTTTTTTAATTCTCAATTCATTTCACTGTATGAATGTCCCTCTTCATCTTAAAATATAAAAATTATCCACTCCCTCTATTGGAGCAATCAAGAGGGTTTTAATGTTATAATAGAAAACTAATCAAATCATAAATCGTTTAAATAAATAAGAAAAGGGTAATTTGGGGATTTAAAGAAGCTCTAATGGAAGGGGGTATTTGTCACAAAAGTGAAATTTCAGGGAGTATTAACCATTTGTCTTAAATGAAAGTTCAAGGGGTATTTGTCATTGATAGGAGTGGCCACGAGCCGAGCTTTTTACGAGCTGTTCGAGCTCGGCTCAACTTGGCCAACTTGGTCTAAACTGAGCTTTGAGCGGAAACTGAGCCTAATACATAGGCTAATTTTCTAATCGAGTCGAGTTCGAGCCTAATAAAGCTTGACTCATGAGGCTTGTGAGCCTAATCGAGCTTTTTACATATGTATATATTTACATATAGGGTGTCACCTCAACTGCTAAGCGAGACTTTGGATTGTTGATAGCTGAGGGAGACCTTGGCTTGACACCTCGACAGCTAAGAGATACTTGCAATTAGAGGCAATCGAGGTCTCCCTTAGCAACCAAGGTGACAAGCTACTCCAGCAACACGCTTAATGCCGAGCTTGTACTTATGAGTTTTTGACTCGAGTTGAGTTTGAGCTCAAGTCTCTAGCTCAAGTAGAGCTTGAACCTAATAGTTGATTAGCGTGCCAAACTCAAATATCCAGATATTCGGCTCGGTTAGAATCCACCCCTAGTCACTTGACCCATATTTGGGGGTCTTAATTTGATTAAGAGATATTGAAATGAGAAAATTACCTCCAACAACCGATATAACTGGAAATGCTTTGGTACCACGGATACAGCCTTTTCCTTTTACTTTACCATCACCACGATAGCCATGTCGACAAGAGCAGCTGTAGCTACCGTTTGTATTTACGCACCGGGCTTCTTCCACGCAGGGATTGTTGTGGATGTCTCTACACTCATCAATATCTTCATCATCCATTACCAACACATAAACACAGCTTAGTGAAGACCAAGAGACAGCTTTGAGAGAGAGAGAGAGAATTTTATTACCTTGGCATCCTTGGGGAAGGTATGGATTCCCTTGGTAACCTTCTTTACAGTGGCAAAGATACCCAGAACCATTTGTGGAGGTGGAGCAATTGCTGTTGGGGCCACATGCATTTCCTGCTTCTTCACACGTCGTCTTCTCGATAACAAACTCAAGCACCGCCGGAGCGGTTCTGGGTCTATCCCCACTGAACGACAGGTCTGACCTTGAGAAATTGAACCAATCTTGGTCAGCCACGAAGGCATAGCTGCACGGATTGAAACTAAAGCATCTTGTGTGGTTATAGATGCTATAGAGACTTATGGTAATATTGTTGAGTTCCGTCGGAATTGGGGACTGGCAGCACCCAATACCAGAGCAAACTCCATCAGTTACGTTGCCGAGGCTGTTGCAAACAGAAACGCACCCAGTCGCTAAGTTTTCGTCGGAGGAATCTGTCACGAAAGCGATGGTGTCACAGCCTATGGCTGTGAATATATTGCGCTTCTGTGAGAGCGTGAACAGCTCGCCCTTTGAGAACCACGAAGATAATGGAGGATATCTAAAACCGACCTCAGTGTAACAATCTTGGGCTTGCGGGAGACTGATCTTCACTAGACCTTCTTCCAGTGAAATATTCAGAATCGGGATGTCACTAATGGTAAGAACTGGAGGGTGTAATATGTCGTTGCAGACCAACTCGAAGGATGGATTTTTGAAACAGGTAGGATCTCCGATACCGAATGGGTAGGGGATGCTGATACTTCCACAATTTTCACGGCAGCCGGGCATTGCGAAGGGGACGACTTCCGCTGCAGCCGGTGCTATAAGACATAGTAATAAGATCGTTAGGCCCCAAGACATCATCTGATTTTGTCTGTTTTTCTCTCCCTTCAGACACGACTGAAAACCTGAAAACCTAGCGAATGTAGAAAGGAGACAAGGGTAGAGCACAGCAACTGAGCAAGTTTCTATCCTAGAACTAGCTGGGTCGTAATGGCGTCCTCACTTATTGCACTCGGGAGGAAACTGTTGATGGCCGTTGATGCTTGTCGTTTATTATGTATGTGTGTTTTCATAGTTTTGTTTGACCCATTCCTCTCCTCCGCTTACTTTCAACGTGAACAACAAGGCGAGGTCCCCACACGGGATTTGCTGTAGAGTGTAGACTGGGGTGCAGATCAGAAAAATCAGATCAAATTTGAACCATTACTATCCAATATGAAAAAAATCCGATCCTTGTATTTTTTATTATTTATTTTTTTATAAAATGACATGTATATGTATATGATGAAAATACTTAAAAAATACTTCATATTTTTTTGTTTTTCTTTATTTTTCCCTTTTAATAATTTATAAATTTTCAAAAATTAAATCAGATTCACATATCCAACATCTTTAATGAATTCTGATTCGAATTAACATTTGTAAGATCTAATCGGAATATATCCTAATTCAAATCCAATCCAATACGTTCGCACCTCTAATAGGCTAGTGGTGCAATTTTAGATGTCCTAATTCCTCCTTTTGAATCAATATGAATTTTTGCATGGATTGGAATCGATTTTTGGACTCTGTGCTTAAGCCTAGATAGAAACCTTTTGCTTGACCTAAACCAAGGCTGGGCTTGGGTAGCCCTAGCTTGAATCCATCGAAATAAATACATACATACATACATATATGTATCATAGTTAAGAAAAAATATTTTTTTAATTATTTTTACATACATATCAAAATTAGACCTGTTCATGGGCCGGGCTTTTGGCCTGACTTATACAGTATCGGATTGGGCCTCATTCAAATTTTGACAAAAGCGAAGCCCGAGACCGACCTATGAACAGGTCTAATCAAAACTGATTAAATCCAACCTAACCAACCCAGAGTTGTATTGGGTTATGCTTGGATTGAACCAAAGATTTTCAAGTTTCCTTGGATTAATCTTCAAGCCGTCCTAATCCGTCCGAGTTGTACTCCTACCATTATACGACGGGGTATGGAACACAGAGGAAGGATATGCTACACATGATGATTGTTGAATGGGCTGTGAAACTAATTATTCCTAATAAAATACATGTAACCTGCATTTATGACAGTGGGGCCTATGAATTTATTTCTGACATAAATTCTTTATCATTGGTTCTACAACCCACTGAACAGTAAAGGGATCATAGGGGTGTCCCACAATGTCCCATACGAGATGTTCCCAACATAAGGTCGGGATGTGCTGTGGGGCATTGTGGGACGCCCATTGTGAGGCGCTGATGTGAATTCCATTAAAGTCATTTTTCCAAAAATTTAACACAATTATAAGCTCAATTGAGACCAGATGCTCCTGGCACCGACTTTACTGACACATCTCATCATGCATAAAGAACATCTCCCGTAATTTGTGCATTATTATTGAGATATTCCAAATGCACAGTGGGATGTGCCTTTAAGGTTGGTGTATGATGCACTCGTGAAGAACATATCTCAATTACATTCAATCGCTACTTGCCCTTTATTGTGGTACATCTACATGTACTAACAACGTGAAACTACTTTTTGCTACAAGACTTGCCCGTTGTACACGGCTTGTTTGTATGTAAAAAATTCTCAATGACAAGTAAATGGGTGACAATTGTGGTTGGCTGCATTTGTAGAAAATGGAGGTTATGTGTGACTTGGGAAAGTTGACTATTATTGACTTATTATCTAAAACTTATTATTACTTTTTTACATTTTTTTTTTAAATTTATCATGACTTCTCAAAACATTCTCAAAGCCGCTAGAGTTTCATTGTTAGTGACCATTAATAAAAGTCGTCCATGTAAACAAACATCTATGTATTTTATATGATTAAACTGCTCCTAACCGGTAAATCAATCTTATTTAATATTCTTATGACAAAATTATCTCTAAAATAGCAATCAATGTTAAGCTTAGACTAGACTTCTAAAATTTACGGATTTAGTATGAGCCCGGGTATAAATTTGGGGTAATTTTGTCATAAAAATGTTTAATAAACTTGATTAATCATTTAGGGATAGTTTGGTTATATAAAATAATTAAATACTTATATGAACAATTTTTATTTATGGTCATTAATGGTCTTCTAATGGAAATCTTAAGGTAAGATGAGTTTTAGATAATAAAACTCAATGACTGATGTTTTGAAGAGTCATGACGAATTTAAGAGAAATATAAGAAAATATGATGCATTTCATTTAATATCCCTTTTATGGGAGCGTTTATTTAAACAGTTATCTATCCAAAAACATGAGTCATCAATGGGTCAGATCTGGGCTGGGACATGATAGAACCGGACCCTAACCAAGAAAAAATTGTACTGTCCCAGTTTCAAACCACACCCTATAAGGAGTTCACATCGCAAAAAACGCCCCACAGCACATCTCAGTATGCATTGAGAACATCTTCCGGACTGACCCGATTGACCCAATTATATAACCTTCCGCTTAATATGTGGTTAACAGCAAATTGAGAAAGGGGACAAGGTGGTCGAAGATCGAAGCTTCGTTAGGGAATGAACTCGAAATATGAAACATATAACCCTGTAAAATGAAACATTAATCACAGTGCCACAGTGTCGTAGCGCTGCTACCTTGAACGGGTTAAGTCTGAAAGCCTGAAAATTAAAGAACTCAATAATGCCTTTCATTAGCAAAAAGAAAATGAATGAACATTTAAACGTTCAGATAACAACATAAAGAAAGAGAGAGAAAGATAATTCTACAAATCTGCAGTGAAGAAATAAAGAAGAATATCCCAAACACCATCAACTGGTACTCAGATCCCCCTTCACCTATGTCAAAGAAAGTAAATGGCATTTGCAATCAACCAAGAAGAATTGGCTAGCACACTCAATGCATTTACCTTCTTTGACATAGAAGAAAGTGTGTACTACATTCTCTCTCTGCAGGCTACCATCCATCGGCCATCACTCGGTAGGTTTGTTGAAACGTGACAAAGGATTGCCGAAGATATATCTTGTTCTTGCCTGTACTTTAATATCGACGTTTCTTTGTATCTGTTGGACACAAAACGTGTTAATATCGACGTTTCTTTGTATCTGCTGGACAGTCCAACTATTAATCTGTTAATTGAGAATTGTTTAGGGAAAATTTCTGATAGGTACCCTGTACTTTAGGTCGAGTGTCAATTTAGTATCCGAACTTTAAAACACGATAATCTAGTACCCGAACTTTCATTTTGTGACAATTTAGTACCTACTGTTAATAGACCGTCAGTTATGTATATCACGTGACGTCATGTGCGATTTAAGACTTTTAAAAATGTTAAAATTACCCTTGAACACTGTTCATCATCTTCTTTCAAAAGAAAATGAAACATAGCCTCATGTGCGATTTTTGACTGATTTACCTCCGACTAGGGGAAGGTTGCAGCAGCGACTACAACTGGAAAGTAACAAGAAAAATAATATAGTTTAATAAACCTGTTTAACTGATTAAACTAAGGATAAACCTATGGTCCAGCTGACATGGACCGGCTGCCAGCTCGTCTTCCATGCAACTTCCCTGCATGTACGGCCACCAATCACCAGCTCACCACCGTGCCCTTTCAGGCTTTAACAGGTGGCGTTCCCCTGAATTCAACCTCAACCGTGTACAGAAAATCTCGGTCCAGACCAGCTGGACCACAACCGAACTTGAAAAAGAAACGGAAGAAGAAGGCAACCGAGATGAATGAGAAAACTGAAACCCACCTTTAGCTGAGCCAAAGCGAGCGGTGTCTCGGTAAGGAATTTGATAGCAAGAGTCATGATGGTGGAAGTGGTCTCATAACCGGCGACCAGTAGGGCGAACAAGAAATCGACGATCTCCTTGTCTGAGAACCCGCCCTCTCCCCCTCCAACAATGCTGCTAGCATGTCTTTCTTTTTACTCTCTCCTTCTCTACTCTCCTCTCTCCTCTCCATCACGATCAACCGAAGTGCCTCTTCTATCTTCGTTCGAGCCTGCATATCTATATTCATTCAACAAACCCAGTAGAATTTCAGGAGGATGGGTCCAAACTAGTGTCGAATCAATGGATATAAGATATAACAAGTCTATTACTTTGATCACTCGGCCATAAGTAGTGAAGAAGAAAGGTAGGGGAACCGAGAAGAAGCCCTCAATGAGGAGAAGGTATTCCTTTCTCAAGCTCTTAGTCCATTCCCCAGGAGTGAAACTCATCAACTGCTTCACCGTCAATTTGGTGCTTGAGCAAATCCAGCTGTTTGTTCCTTTAGTCATGGTGAGCTGCAGATCGGAGCGTTGTCAATCCTCTTGCTTGGGTGGATGGAGGGGTGGGCTGGGTGCTGAATTTCAGATATGTGCTTTTTAGTCAGATTTTCTGAGAATTGTTCGTGCTCTCTTCGTTATGGATAACTGTGTACGGATTTGCTGTAGCTATGTAGCAGAAGTGAAACCGGGAATCAATATCACCACCATAGCCAGATGCAAAGAAGCCACATTCCATGCCCAATGGAATTGAATTGCCTCTGATAAATGGTTCAAGGAAATACAAGCAAAGCTTGGTTAGTCAATCTTTATTTTCTTCTTCTCCTGGGCAATCTCTTTTTCTTTCTCGCATGTGGGTTATGAGTGGTTTAAGTCGTTTCTGCAGAAGCAAGTTAGGGACTTGGAGCAATCCCCAAGTTAGTCTTCCATGCAGCGTTCTCGATCCTCCCGCTTGGGTCGACGGAGGGGTGGGTTGGGTGTTGAACTGGAGGGTGGATGGAGGTGGTGGCGGTTGTCAAGGGGAAGATCGGAGTGGGGGTGCAATGACCGTTTTGTTTCGTGGAAGAGGTGAGATCTGTTGCTACTGGTGTAAGTTGAGGAGGGGACAACGACGATGACGAGAGCGGTGGAGGATGAGGAGACGGTGGTGCTGGCCATTGCTTTTTGATCCTCATCGTCGACGGTGTGGATGGAGAGAGAAAGTGAGGGAGAAGATGATATGCCTAAGATCGAAACTTACCGTCACCGACAGTCTTCCAAGTGATCTTGGGATCTCGCCGGAGAAATGATTGAAGGAGAGGTTTAGAGTCCCAGAGAAAACAAGCCTCTGCAGTTGAAGGCGGGGGAGATGACAAATCGAAGGGCATTTTTGTCTTTTTGCATGACACTTAACAGCTGATTAACGCTGGGTACTAGATTGTCGCAAGATGAAAGTTCGGATACTAAATTGTCTAATTTTAAATTTTGGATACTAAATTGGCACTCGGCCTAAAGTACAGGGTACCTATCAAGAATTTTCCATTTTTTTAGTCTGAAGATGTGTGGGGCGATGATTGCTAAGGCCTAGCTGTATCTCTATTCTCTAACCTAGGCCACCAAACTCAAGCTAACCATTACTAGAAGTTGGATCATTTAAAGTTGGATTAAGGGTTGTGGGTTTATGGTCTACAAGTTTTGTCATGTGAAGTACGATTAGAAGTTTCTGAAGTTATGGTTCATTTTGGAGGTTTCCTTTGTTTGCATTTTTGCTCCAGAGGTTTTGTTTCACAAAGATTAATATGGTTGGTTGTTCTCCATTTCTGCAAACCAAATTAGCCTACTTTGCATATTTCAACTTCTTCGCGATCAAGTCACAAACTGTTCATAGGATTTAGTTTATGTTTGTTCACTTTATGCAAGAGATTTAAGGGTCCATTTGGTTCATAGTTGGAATCCGAATTGGAATTGGAGTGGTTTATTCCCATAGTCTGTTTGGTTCAGACGGGAATGAGAATGAAAATTAAAATAAACAGGAATGCTAGGAACAAGGTTCAAAAAATCGATACGTATCGGCCCGTATTGGCCGATACGTATAGTATCGGGAGCACCCCAATACGCCCCTACAGTGGGTGTATCGGAGTTTTGATCGGTTCAGGAGTAGATAAACCTTAAACCGGCCCCTTGAATCAGATTTGTAAAAAAATTAAAAAAAGTAAAGAAGTTACTGATACTGCCCGATACACCCCTATCGACGTATCGGGCGTATCGATATTTAGAACCTTGGTCAGGAAGGAAAGAAAGGAATTGCTATTCCATCAAATGGGAGAATGCCATTCCACAATGAATAGGAATGTAATTTTGGTTTTGCCCAACTAAACAGTATTCCTATTCCGATTCCAGACCCCTATTCCCATGTGGCTATGCATTGTAATTTTCAATTTCTGTTGCCATCATCTAGGGGTGTTTTCATGCATTGTTAGTGGTGGTGACATGTAAGCAAAAACAATACATTTTTGTTGATGTGGCACTTATTTTATTCTAGAAAACAAAATCATTGACATTGATGAACACCCCTGTGGTCAACTAAAAGGTCAGGTCATACTTTAAGCTAGTTAGGTAAAGGATGTACATATATAGCACCCAGGAGGACTAATGTGATTTGTTTGATCAATGCCTAGGGTCAAAATAAACTAAGCAATATTAGGGAAAACTATGGCTGTTGGGGGCCATCCTGCAACACGATGGATGTTGGGTAAAAGAGTGATTACCCAAACTTTGGTCCCCAGGGGTGCAATTCGGATCAGCCTGAGTTAATTGTTTACACTGCTTCAGGCTTGGTCTTCGGGCCAGGCCCATTCAAATTTTGGCAAAAGCTCAACCCTGAGCCCGCCCAAATTGCATTTTCTAACTAGCCTTCGACCTGTTTATGGGTTGGGTTGGGATTGCATTTTGTCAAAATTTGAGTCCAAAGCCCAGATCCGAATCAAGGAAAATGTTCATGGACCGGGCTTCCCATGAGTTGGCGCCCTCAACAGTCAAAGTTTTATTTGAGCTACAAACGGATAAATCTGGAGGAAACCTTTTAATTTGCTGATCCTACTTCCAATGGATATTATCAGTTTTGATAGATTTCATTATTTGAGGTGGATTAATTTCCTAGCATATGATATAATACAGTATGTATATAGATTCTTTCTTTGCATAATCAAGCTATTGACTGGTTATTCAATGAAACTCTTTCGTGTAGGATAGGTTTTTACAATCTCAACATTTAGAATCTGTTTTGATGGTTGGCTTTTATTTGTGTTAGCGATTTTTTGGGGATGTGCTACCCCCATCATGTATAGTCCCTCCTATTTTATTTTATTAAAAAAAGACCCCCATACTCCCCACTATACGGGCTTCAAAACATTGGCATGGACAGATATATTTGAGAAGAGTGCAAATACAAATACGTAGTAGACCTACCTACTTGTATTCGCACTCTTCCGAAACTGAGCGTCACACAAAACTCCAATACATGTTGGGTTGTAGCATGTATGACTATATTCTTCTCCCAGAATAAACAAACAGCTGGCAAGGATTTTTCCTGCCTGCCAAGAGTACCGGTGCAATTTTACACAGCATTGGGCCTTGCCCCTCAGACCAAGCCCATCCAACTTTTAGTAAATTCTCAGACTCCAGCCCACCCAAGTTGCATCCCTAACCAAGAAGGGGACTATTAAGAAAAATAAAATAAAATTCTGTTATGGTATAAAACTTTTAAGGGGCTATTCCTTAATTTAATGAGATCGGATTAGCTGAACTTAATAGCAGTTTTAGGAAGCTATGGGACCAACCATGTTGCTCCACGACAATCATAAATGCAAGGGAGAAATTGGGTGGTTCTGAGCATAATGCATTCTAGATTGAGAAAAATGATTGATCCCACGGCCTGTAACACAGCTAACAAGCTCAGCTAATCGGCAGTTGCTTTTGTTTAGAAAACAAAATCATTTACATTAGCAAATACCCCTAAATAATCTATTTAATTATGTAAACACTTTTTTAATAGAAAAAATGCCTTAATTTTACTATTTTTTTTTCAAGAAAAAAGGAGGAAAATTATAATTTATTAAGCTATACTTGGCCTAACATTTGGAGCACGTTTTAGCCAAACTCAATCCAATGGTCCTCTAGGGGGCCAAGCTAAGGTCATTGCAAGAATGCCAAGAAATACTCATTAATATTTTTATTTTTAACCCGAACCTTGGGCTAAGCCGAAGCCCAGCCCATGAACAAATTTACACGAGACTGACATTGAAAGAATAGGACCTAGCATTTGATGGGCCTGAAAATACCCTGGGCCTAAATCAACATTTGTTTAGTTTGGGGTCCTAACTCCTAACCAAGTTTGTATATATAAATCCGAATCATATCTTTGATGCCAAGTTATTGGTTAAGGTGTCGTCAATCTTAGGTGGGACCTAGGTCCCATCTTTATTAACCAGTATTGCGCATATTTATGAAAAATGGGATGAAGGAATTCTGAAATTCAGCCCAGAAGGATTTAAAGAGATTGGATTCTTTAATTCTTTTATTCCTTTGAGAGAATATGAGCCCCAGTCCCCAGATTAGATTCTTTCATTCCTTTGAGAGAAGAAGACCACCCCGAATTTATTCTTGAGACAGGAGGGATGTTGGAGAATTTAGCTGCGGACGAACCTCTGAAAAGCAGGACTCCAAGAATCTATCTAGTTTGAATTCTAAAGGCGATCTCGATTTGACTGAAGAATTTTGAATCCAACTTTTTCTTATTCCATTTCTCTTTTGGCCTACAAAACATGGATTTCAAAGAACTTGTCATCATCAAGTTTGATTTTATAAGAACCAACTTGAAGCAAGAAACCCAGAAAAGAGAAGCTGAAGAGGCCATGTTGATGTGGCAAGTTTCAGGCCAACAGCGTGGCCAAAAGACAGCCTCTATTTCTGTATGCGCAAAAGTCTGGAATTTCAGCAGTTTGGCGTTTCTGGGGAATGCCGCATGATGCATAATAATCGGAAGGGTTGAGGTCGACACGGGAACTAAGAATGTTGTACACATCCCATCACAAGAATCCTTTACCAAGTAGAAAGCTTCCTCAGAAGACTAGAATTGATAGGTAAGAGTAGAAGATAAACCAGCTTGAACAGAGAGGATTCTATTTCTATCAAAGTAGGTCCGGATCAGTTATAACATAAACCAGCTTGAACAAGAAAGAAAAGGCTTTGAATTCTTTCAATGAAGCTCTTTGCTAATTATGTAATTAGGCGTTGTCTCATCAAACAGCATTCCATCCAACATCTGATGAAAGTGTTAGGCATGAATAAATTTAAACAAGTCGGCATCCATCGTCAATTCCAGCTTTGGAATCAAACGGGGTGTGATACACAAGATTCAATATCAGAATTTCAAAGATAATTTGGTCATTCTAATTTGAATTTCAGTTCATGTCTAAATTACCCAGCTTTTAATGATAAAAACAAAGAATATTATTTCATATGAAGCACAACAGTTGTATTTTCTTTTGAATCACTTAATTCAATTGGACCATACCCTTTTCCTATAAAAGGATTTTTTTTAATTCTTTGGTAATAATAAATGCATATTAATTGAGGTATTAAATTTAGAAAAGCAGCTTGTAGAGAGAGAAGCAAACCCATAAAAAGATAGTTTTGTTGAGAGTGGGATTTGAACCCACGCCCTTTCGGACCAGAACCTTAATCTGGCGCCTTAGACCAACTCGGCCATCTCAACTTTGGCGACAGACAATTTCAAAATTCCTATTTGTTTATTATTCACGAGTCACAATGTGATTCTATCGGTTGACATTGACTTTTCGGCTGGCAGCCCAAATGGGGTACTGATAAATAATCATAATTTCCCAATCTTCTATTCGGTCCTCACCGGCTCACCCGCCGCCCCCCCCCCCAGGTCAGAGTCAGAGTCAGAGGTTAGATCACTGCCAAAAGGCCCAAGATCCAAACCCATCTCTTCCTCTTTATATTTTATTACTCTTTTAGTCCAGATTTTTTTTTGAGTATAATTCGTCATCCACCACAAACAAATCCAAACAAATTAACTTCCCAACATGGCCTAGTTCACGTGCACTTCAGAAGTGGTTCTCTTTTGAGACAAATTCACACTCCATAATTGCATGCTCTTTTGCACAAGGATAATAATGCTTCATTGCCTTGGTGCATTGACCTCATTGGGACGAGTAAAGCAAAGCCCCAAAAGACAGAGTGAGAGACTCCTTATGGGACCCCTCTACCCTCCAGGGTCCAGAGATTAGTTGGGAAGAAGAGCATTCAGTATTGGAAATTTGGAAGGGCAGATGTATTGCATTTTAGTGGTGGACGATAAACACCCAACCAAAGCTTGTGAGGTCCATCCCAATTCCCAATTATAGTGCACGTTGTGATGTTCCCATGTCGATCTGGACCAGAAAAAGACATGTTTCATCAACATCAGCCATGGTCCCTAGTAGAAGGAAATTCTGCTTTGGTCCTTTTCTAGGGCTAGTAGCTGGATAAGTGGTGGGCGTGGAAACAATCAAAACCACTAAGCATGGAAGTGGGGGGACTACCATTTCTGATGATTGCTTTTGCCTGCAATAAATGTCTAATGTCTTCATGAATGAATGATGAATGATGAATGATGAATGATGGTGTGTTGCAGAGCTTCATCACCATGTGGTCATGTGATGAATGTGTCCTCATAAGTGATAACATGTTTTCCAATTTGTGGGCCCTTCTGAAATATAGACAACACAAGTTTTCTATATGATGAATATGGGCCTCAACCCCATGACTCGTGTAGTAAAGGATTGTCATACTTTTCAAAGGGACACACGTGTTTCACCAAACTCTCTTCACATATCCCATTTGAACTGCCTTAATTTAAAGTTTCTATAGGAAAATAAGTTTTCTTCTGTGAAGCTTGGAATGTGTTTGGACCATTTCTCCGGAAGAGATTTTAGTTTTTGAAAGTTTTCAACTGTTAGGTGGATACTAATTAAGAAGTGGTGGAAATCTAGAGTCTAGAGGCAGTAGTATTTTCTTATTGACTGCAGAGTTCTCCATACAAAGTGCACTCCACCAATTACAAAGAAAGCAGAGTACTTGTCTCATATCTAAGCCATTTTCTGGAATTTGGATCATCATATATAGTCAGGGCGAAATCATGACTCCCTTTCAGACAGTAGGGCTTGTTCGTTTGCTTTAAAGTCTGACATCTAAAAGTGTAATAATTACATTAATAGTTATATTTGTATTAGAGAGTTTTTCTTTCTTTTAAACTCTGAATGCAAAGAATGTTGTTTTGAATTCTAAACTCTGAAATTTGAAAATGATCAAATATTCATTATGACCCTATATATGAGAGTTTTTGTTTGTCATTTTTGGGGTATCATTGAAAAACAAAATGTTGTAATATTGCATTTTAAGAGATAAGAAATAAGAGGAAACGAACAATAAATTTTGGACATCTTGACCGTCGCTTCGGGTTTTACTTTATTTTACTTAAATTTTATTTTATTTTATTTACACTGTAAAATTTGAAACAAAAATAGGGCTGTAAATAAGTTGATCAGACCCGATTTGAATCAGAATTTGATCCGATAAGAGTTGATTCATATACCTCCCTTGATCTTAATAAATCTGATTGAACTGAAAATTCAATCCATTTAATTAATAGATGGAATTTGAATATACCTTTATCCAATCCTTTAAGATATTTAAAATTGAACCATAATTTTAGAAATCTGACGGATACTTATTAACTTCACATCAATCAGATTTCTTACCAAATCCTTTACTGAATACGATCTGATCTGTTTGCTGCCTTAAACAACGGTGGATCAGAAATTCAGAATTTGCATATTACTCATTTGCACTACAGGCATTTTGCATCAGTGCAAATGAAATTGCAATGCAAACAAATTGCTTTCCAAGTACTACACTATGAAAGGAAGAATCCTAAGTTAAGTTTGCATGCTCTCTGCAAGGTCCAAAATCATTTTAGACTCTATTATTTATTTAGGCTATGTTTGGTTCGAAGGAAAATGTAGGAAAAAGAAAGGAAACACAGGAAAATCTTTACAACCCTTCTCCTTCCTTCTTTTCCCTACCTTTTTCTTCAAATCAAGCACAGCCTTAATCAATTATTTAATTTATATTATATATTTATGGAGTGTTTTGATTTCTTGGGAGTGGATCATATTGTCCTTTGGAGTGTATATGAGTGCAATGAGCCAAGTGTAAAATTCTGGTTCGTTTTTGTTTCGGGTATTACTTTTGTTTGACTGGGATGAGTAAAGTTTGAAACGAAATTAAATAATGTGGAAAATTGGAGGAAGGTTGTTTTTTTAGGGTGTAAAGCAGGAATTGAAATTATGTGATCCCCATTTTATGAGAGAGAGAGAGAGAGATGTAGATGGTGCTAATTTTGCATACGTTTTTTGATGTAATATTTACATTTCTAATGAATATAAATGAGACAAAAAAAACCCTAAATTTTACATCAGGTAGGATTGTAAATCTTAATTACAAACAAATAATACACATCTGAATCAGGGTTTGCCAAGTCCCTAGTGTTATAAATCTTACTTGGGTGATTGGAAAGGAGTTTTGTTTTCGTTGCTTCTTTTATTAGCCCAGGTTTTATTTCATACTTTCATTGTTCAAGAATAAAAAAGGAAAAATCGATGATGCCGAAAAGATATAGTATGGGAAGAGTTTATTAATCAAAATTCACCCATAAATTTTGATAAATAACACGTAATTAATACGATCAATAGTCAAAATCATTTAAATTTTTTAAACAGCCAGTCAAATGCAGCTGCCATAAGTCCATTTTGGGCTAATTGCTTGTAGATGACGACGAAGTCGAGTTTAGAGTTCATCAAAAGGGGTTTCTACTTTCTTCCACCATGCGCTGATGTGCAGGTGAGGCCAGAGAGAGAGAGAGATGAATAGTTGTGATTCAATACTGCTACTCCTCTTCTATTTCACCATTGTATCAAGTGTTCAGATCTTCAACTGCGATCCTGCTGAAACGTGTGATACTCCGGCCGGCTTCAACTGCAGTTCTAATTCAACGTGTCAAGCTCTGGTAGGCTACGCTCCTCCGGTAGAAACTACACTCTCCAGCATCCAAAGCCTCTTTGGAGTATCTCAGTTTGAGTCGTTATTGGGAGCAAACTCGCTCCCACTCTCCACCCCTTTTAACCAACGCGTTACTGCAAAGCAGACAATCAAAATCCCCTTTCCCTGTGCTTGCATCAACGGCTCTGGTATCTCCAACAGGGTCCCCATCTATCCCATAAAAATTGCGGATACCTTCTTTCTCCTCGGCACGAAAATCTATGGTGGGTTAGTGACGTACCAGCAGATCATGGCCTTCAACAGAGGTATCATACCGACCAATATCTCATTAGGGACCACTGTGTGGATTCCACTTCCCTGCAGCTGCGATGACGTGGATGGGATGCAAGTCGTTCATTATGGAAACGTGGTAACTTCGAATAGTTCGATATGGCAGATAGCCCAGGAGTTTGGAACCACACCAGCTACTTTGACGAGACTCAATGGGATCTCCGATCCCGATCATATTTTGGCGGGCCAAGTTCTTGACGTTCCTCTTAGAGGTTGGTTTTGTTTCTTTACCCGTCTCGTCACTCGCGGTTGCTTTTGCTTTGTTTCTTTATCTTTACCAGGATTCCAGAACTTTTGATTCAATGATCACAATACCCTCCTGTTCACACCGTCTTCACACTCACCGCTGTATTAATATATTTCCAATACACTTGGTAAGTGAGTGAATGTGAATACCGTATAAAATACAGTCTTGTGAGATGGCTCCCCACCAAGCGCATCCCCACTGTCCATCCCCTTTGGTGAATAAGGAACATCTTCCCACTACGGAAATGGGAGATATTCCGAATGCATGGGAGAGATGGGCTGTGGTGGGGAGCCCATCGCATCTCATCTCATCTCCGCATGACAGGAATTAATAGGAGATGATGTTACCAATGCATGGGTTGGGGACATGTAGCCGTGAGTCAACACAATATATTTTGTTTTTGACCAAAAGGATAACAGCACAGGGGGACGGGATGGGTTAACTTGTCATGCCCAAAAATACTACCCTAGCTATTTGGCATGATATCATTGACCGGATGGGTTGCTGATGAGCCAATAGTCAAGATGCATGGTCACTTGCTACTCCCTCTAATAATTTTGGAATGACAGGATCAAAATAACCCACGGAGCTGCAAGCTGTCCATGATATGGCCAATGGGCCTAATGTACACCCTAGCTACTCTTCCCCACCCCGATCACCCTTTAAGTGTACAGTGTACTACTACTACTATCTAATTCGAAACATTGTCAAAAAAGTATCAATGCATCCTCAAAAGGAGTGAAATATTGTATATAGAGAAGAGTGTTGGATAGTAACTAGGGTGGCCACGAGCCGAGTTTAGCATGAGTTATTTGAGTTTGGCTTGTAAAAAGCTTAGTTTGAATTAGTCTAAGTCGAGCTTGAACCTAATACATAGGCTCGTTTGCTAATTGAGTCGAGCTCAAGTTCAGTCAAATTCAGCTCATGAGATTTGCGATCCTAATATAATAAATAAATATTTTTTTATTATATATACACATAAACACACACATATATATATATATATATACATATACATATAAATATATATAAAATAAATAATTTTTATTATATATATATATAAAATAATGGTGAGTGAAAGAGTAGCTTTATATTATTTACATTGAAATTATGTATAGCTGTATATGGTTACAACAGTAATTCAAATTTGGAAACTTACAAGGAGATGAGATAAGAAAGGATTGAGAGTCCAAGATAGAGTAGACTTGAGAGAAGATAAGTCTAACAGTACCCAGTGTATGAGATGTCTAACATACATGACCAAGTCTCTGACAAATTATATGTATTGGAATGGAGATTGTATATAGTTCACATGAGAGAAAGTACGTCCCTAAAAGACCACCTTGATGAGTTCAGTAAAGTGTTTTTTTTTTTTTTTAAGAATATAGATGTATAGATTGATGATGAGGATCAAGCTCTTATATTTCTGTACTCCTTACCCCAAATCATTTGAGCACTTCATTGATACAATATTATATGGAAGAAAAGAAACAACACATCTGATGAGGGCAGATTTGGCCCTCCAGTGAAGTTGCGACATGTGGCACCTCGTGACAACTAGGCAAGCCCCCAGGCAACAACTTACCAAGTTGGCCCCCTCGGGCACCGGTCTGGCTGGCCTGGCGCGGCCTGCGCGCGACCTGGCGCGGCCTGCGTGCGA